>RQTK01000007.1:111386-186692 GCA_003991915.1 Elysia chlorotica
AAAAAGTAAAAGAAAGGGAGGGAGAAAGAGACATTTGTAGTTGAGTTGGTTTAACGTCGAACATCAGCACTATATAGGCTATATTGTGGACAGACCTCTAGACTGACGTCTGACAATTTTAGGTGCTGCCACACGCGAGACAAGGTGGGGATACCATGACTCCTGTCTCAGCCGGTCACATTAAACTCACACCAACGCAACCAGTAGGCAGCGTAATCGCCAGGGCTCAAACCATGGACCTTTTGCTTCGGAAGCAGATGTTCTACCCCAGGACCACCGCGCCCCCCAGAAAGAGACAGGCAGACAGACAGACAAACAGAGACACAGACGGAGAGAGGCACAGAGACAGAAGGAGAGAGAGAGAGAGATAGAAATCAAAGAGATAGACATAGTTGTGGTTGAGTTGGGTTAACGTCCAACATCAGCACTACATTGTCTATACTGTGGACGGACCCCAAGACTGACGTCTGACAATTTTATGCGCTGCCACACACGAGAAAGGGCGGGGATACCATGTTTCCTGTCTCAGCTCGTCACTTAAACTGACACCGTCCTAACCAGTAGGGAGCAAAATCGCCAGGGCTCAAATCACGAACCTTTTGCGTCAGTAGCCTATGTTCTACCCCACGACCACCACGCTCCCCAGATAGACAGACACAATGAGAGATAAAAAAATAAACATTATGAATGAGTAGGGGGAAAAAAACAGCATTGTTCATTCAATAAGCTTTGCTAATTTACTCAAGTTTTATGAATATTTTAAGTCATACCATCAGAAATATATTTTATTAATTTAAATATTTAAGCCTGAGCACAAACCTGGTGCACAAAAGGTGCACACAAACGTACAACAACAAAGGCTGATAAATGATTTGAAAAGCCAACGATTGAGTGATAGAGAAGAAAGCTTTTCTCAAACTTACGGTATCTGACACAATGTTACGGAAATGATCCACCTCTGACTGCAAAGTTTTGTTTTCTGCCTCAAGTTTGGCATATTGTCCAGAATCCGTCTGAAACAAAATCAAGATAATATTTGTTACAACTTTTTGTAACTATAAGTAAAATTAATAGATTATTCTATTACATCTGGCACTGAACAAAATCACTTGCCTTGTATTCATGGTTGAGTATAAAAACTAGAAACTAGCAATCCACATGTTACTGGTATTATCTTTAAAGATGTTTGGCCACCATGATGAATTAAATAGACACTAACCATATCACTTTCTTTTGTATCTCTTGACAGCCTCTTATCTTATTTCAAATTAAGTAACCAGGATTGGTAAGTTCAATGAAGCAACAACAAAAATCTAGACAGTAGACTAAGAGTAGTTTCCATTTAGTAAAAAAAAAACTACCGTTAGTCTGGGGTATAACTTTACAGCACCGCTATCCTCAAGGATGCAAACAAGCAGTTTCATAATATCCCCGAAATACAAAGTAGCTGTCTCTCATTTGTTGTTATTGAGTTGGTTTCAACATCAGCATTATATAGGCTATATTGTGGACGGGCCCCAAGACTAATGTCTGACAATTTTATGTGCTGCCACACACGAGACAGGGTGGGGATGCCATGACTCTTGTCTCAGCCGGTCACATTATACTGAACCAGGGCTCGAATTCGGACCTTTTGCGTCAGAAGCCGATGTTCTACCCCAGGACAACCCCCCCGTCTCTCATTTGATCAAACAACATGTCTCATATTGATATTATTTTTTTCAAACCAGTTCACAGGAAATTCATCTTTGGAACAGTCATTTAATATTACAAAATACATCCTATGCTTTGAATTAATAAGTTTATGTACATGTTGGAACCTACCAGCTCTGATATTTGTTTCTCATAAGCAGCTATACTTTCTGCTGACTTTTTGTTTTCTTCTTTGAGTAGCTGTGTTTCTTCAGGTGTAGAGTACTGAAGAAAAAAAGGTTTTCCTTGAAAATAATTGGGAGCATGGTGAATAGGGGCTAAATGGTAAATGATAAATAAAGCTTACTGGCTATATTTGCTTTAATGGTCTTGATCTCTTGGTATAGTCCTTTTATAACTAGATACATTCATTAAAAATGAGTCGAGAAGATGGTGACATACAAAATGATCAACCTAAGACTTAACTGAAGTCAACTGTAAATTGTTCTTGCTTGATATCCTTTTCCATCCATCTGCCTTACAGCAGTCCAGCAGAATGACATGCATTATTTTTGGGAATACCTCTAGCAAAGTAGCAGTGAGGAAACTTTTAATGCTTAAATAATTGCATCTCCATAATTAATCATTTAGATTAGAGACAATTACACACCAATGAAAGAGTTTTCTCTGCTTGCTTTTGAAATGCTGTGACCCATTCTTTGTGAGGCTGGAAACAAAACAAAAATTGCATGAACATTATGGCACCAAATAATGACAAATACACTCTGAATAATGGTTAAATTGGTAAAGTTTTAACTCGAAGTCATTCCATGACAACAATTATAATATCTTTTATTCTAATTTGTAAAGAGACCAGCTACAACAACTGATTAGGTCTTTCTCATAAGTGATTGCTTCAATAACAATTTCCTTCAGTTATTGTAGTTAATTAACATAATATTATTGAAAAATATTTTACTATCCTAAATAAATATAACAATAATAGTGCACTTTACTCTAGAGTGACCTGCATATTTTGTTTTTGCCGAAAATAATATCTGAATATAAATGAAGAAAAACAGAAAAATATCTCCTCCCACATGGGTGCAAGTGAGTAGGGGTAGTGAATCCAGCAATTGTCTTTTCCAAAATCCAATAATCCGTAAAATCTACACAGCCTTTGCTAATGAGAGCAACTTCCCCATCAAAAAATAGAAATCAGGCACCCTTTATAACCCAAAAATACACACATTTGTCCTGTGAAGAGACTCTGAGACAGAGAGATAACAAAAAAAAGGGAAAAAGAAAGAGAGAGGGAGGACAGAGAAAGGTCGAGGGGGATAGTGTGTGTGTGTGTAAGAGGGAGAAAGAGAAAAGGCATGGGAGATAAAAGAAAGAACGAAGTGGCAAGAAAAGGAGAGAGAGAGAGAGAGAGAGAGAGAGAGAGAGAGAGAGAGAGAGAGAGAGAGAGAGAGAGAGAGAGAGAGAGAGAGAGAGAGAGAGAGAGAGAGAGAGAGAGATTTGTTTACTCTTGTTATAAATACCAACCGAAGACTAAAAAACAGTTAAAATAAAACGCAAATCTCCCTATTGTTTGGATAAAAATTTGAAATCTCATTTTATATTTTCCATTTTCCTTTCTTGGAAGGAATGTTGATGAACTAACAAAATGTGAAATGGGAACCTTTATCTTGGTTCTTAAAAAGACATTGCTGTATTTTTCTAGATATAGATCTTGATTCAGATGACTGAAAGTCTCTTTCCTGTAGAAAAACAAATCTTCCATCTCGTGCGCGTTCTCGAAGAAAAAGTTCGACCTAAATTACAGCAAACAAAATTAACCAACAGACGTGGGCTTGCTTTATGTCCTGCCGGAGCGTAAAAAATTTTAAAAATAGTGTTTCAGGTGTTTTTATTGTCAAGACACAATAATTACAGACTTTACAGGGCGCTGATGCCATCCGATACACAAGGTCTGATCCAATCTGGAGCTAAATTCAGAAGATGATGCAACCGGAGGCACGAATTCGGAAATCTAGTTTATTCCCGCAAACAAGCACCCATGATTATAGCTCTAATCTTTTCGAAGAACTATAACACAAATTAATATCATCCAAAACAACAAATTTTATGATGATAAATAATAACTTATGACGCATACTGTGTCAGGGGTTCAGAAACATAAAACTTATAAGGAAAGCTACAAGATTTGTCAACTTGAGCTCTTGTAACTCGACAGCGGTGCATAAGACAGCAGTCACTTGTGTATCTAGTTATGTTATCTAGAAATGAAAAAATCCGTAAAAAAAAAAAATATTGGACTTTTTCCTTTAAGTAAATATATTCCTTCACAATCTCACTATAAAATCAAACAGAACTGAACTGCTTCATTGCAGTCTTACCAGTTTCTCTGAAACTTTTATGCTGGGGAATAATCCTTGAAGTATCCCTTTATCATGTTTTTCAATTTCTGAAGAAGCTGAATTTCCTGAATCCTGGAGAACAGAATAGATATAACAAGTGTTGGCAAGACTAATATTTGAATCATTTCTTCACCAAGTGGACAAAAAAATTAATCAATAATCTGTTAGGGAAAAACAATGTTAACACTTGAGAGGTTTATCTATTTACATACTGTGTTCATTTCACAATGATATTAAAGGGAAAAATAGTAGAAAAAAAATGTAATGAAACATCAACAGGATATATAAATCATAAGTGAAGATGTGATGGAACAGTTAAGCAAAACTGATATACAAGTTTTTGCTTAGCTGCTTTGAGTGTAATACAAACCATGTACACATAAAAAGCCACAGAGCCCAAAGAAACATGTAGCAACAATTTAAAGTAATTTGAAAGCATACTCAGCATGGTAATTTTACAAAACAGCAATATGATTATATATTATGTTGATATTTTAATATCTGTATATTGCGTCCATAGATATAAATAATCCATGCTTTCACAATTTGAAAATATGTCTCCTTTTCCATTTTTTAGGGTTCAATATAAGAAAAGATATAAAGAAATAATTTCTATAACAAACAGGAATGATATCATCTGTCAAAAAAACCTTGTTGGGTTTGACAACCTGAAACAGCCATGGACAAGGAAGAAAAATAATCTCAAAATTGACTAAGACAAACCAATAATCAAACATCAAAAAATTTGGAAATAAAATGTTTGAATGATAAAAATCAACACTGATAAAACTTTGAAATCTTATGTTGAGAATTAAGGAAATAATATTTAAATGAGACTTTTAAATGTCAATGAAAGTGGAATGATATGACTTAAAACAAAATAAAAGCCTAAAAAAATATTTAAAACACAAATGGTTGAAGCGAAATTTTGCAAACAGTGGCTTAAGCAAAAAGAGCACAGAGAAAAACAGACTTTGAAAGAAACTGACATTTGACAATAAATGCCAAATTGTTGATAATGCTGCACAAAGAGATCACTCTGAGACAATTGAAAATAATATTTGTTTATTGATAGTTAATTAACTTAACTGCTTCATTTTTGTAAAATCAAATTTTTAATATTTGTGAAGAAGTAAACAGCCTTGGTCTTCATATTATTTCCAACACTAAAGACAAATTTAGAGAAATGGATACCCAAACATTAAAATTGTTGTCCACAATGATACCTAAGGATTGATCTTATTTTTCTGCTCAACATGTAAGTTTCAATGACTTCCGAAAAAGGAGCACATTCAGGTTAAGAAAATTGCACACACAAAAAAAAAAAAAAGAAGAAACACAATGACATATCAAATGAGCAAATCTCCACACCCATCGAAAAATGTCAAGCTTCAATCGTATAAACAAAAGTTATTAGCAACATGCTGGTAAAAAGGTTACAATTTCACAAAACAAATCAATGATCGTAAGGCAAAAAGGCTGAAAAGGATGAAATTTTAAAAGTGCCCAACCCCCCACCCCCAAACCAAAAAGAAGGGGGGCGGTCGGCAAATTGGTTAGCATAAGTGGGGTCCTATTTCATTTTCTTTTTTTTTTTAACTAACTTGTGCTTTCTAAATATTTCCTTCTTGGGAAAATTTTTAAAACGGTATCTAACGTATATGACGTCAATAGCAGTTGCCCTCTAGACTATTTTGCAACACTAAAAAAGTCATGACATCACAGAAGGATGGAAAGGTGTCATCAAGAGTCCGAGAAACTACATAATGTACTAATGTACTAGCCTATACTAAACAGAACACTCAAGAATCTACTTGTATTCTTTATTAAGCTTAGTACCTCAGGGTTGACCTCAAAAGATAATTACTGAAATCGAAAACCTAGAAAGAAAATTGAAAGGTCTACTACACAAACTGCCATCAGTCGATTGTTGATGAAAATTATTGTTTTTCCTTCATGAAAAATTCGAGCTTATTACATCTCTATAATTTGATCTTCAAACTCTAAAGCGTCAAAAACATTCCATTGAGATAATCATGCCATCTTTTTGTCTTAGATGAGTAGGAAACGACAGATCAGAGTTTTTGAAGGTATAATCTTAAAATTGACAACACGCTGCAAATCAGGTATTTCCATAATCTGCACGGAAGTTATCAAGAAAATATGAAGTGTCTTTTTTCCTTATTACCGGTTTTTCAGCCCTCTTACTATCTGAGATTTGCTTGTTTATTTTCTCCGATGGTTCCTCCAGCGCCGAACGTTAAATTTGTTTAAATAACGATCGCAGATGCACTAAAAAACTTGGAACTGGAAAGTGTGTTGTAATGCATACATCTGAGGAGAGCGGGTCAAAACGAAAGCAACCTATTTTCGTCACACAGCCATTTGCAGGAGTAACTGGCGCTTTAGATACATGTATTCGCATTTAACAGACACGGGTAAAACAGTTGATACTGTTCGATATGTTTGATACCCCTCAAAGGTTTGCGTTGTGATACAGTTACACGTTTTTTCGCACCTGGATCCGATAGGGTCAATAAAACCTCCGCGATTTGAGTTGTGTTCCTATAACGCATTTATTTTGCTAACTGGTCAGATCGCATGACATGGTGTTTTCAATTTCATACCACTCAAAGATAAAGTTCCGAGGAAAACACAGAAAAGCAGATTCGCAAATTATAATACTGATAGATAGTGTTTTAAAAATTATTTTTTCGTCTGGATATAAACGTAAGCACATTACAGAAAAGCAGATTCGCAAATTATAATACTGATAGATAGTGTTTTAAAAATTATTTTTTTGTCTGGATATAAACGTAAGCACATTACAGAAAAGGCGCCCTTGAAAGTTAGTTCTTAACTTCTCAAAGCTACAGACTCCAGACATGTGTCTGTATTGTATTGGTGCTCCTTGATTTATCTGCTTGAGTAATGTTTAATTACTCTGGGCAATAAAATTAAATTAAGGCCAATTTTTTTTTTTTTTTTTTTGAATCATTAATATACATGTATTGTTTGGGAGAGGCAATAGCTATTTGGCAAGGATTTTGCAAGGTGAATGCAAAGTGCAAATTAGAAGTGATAAAAGGGAAAAAGACGTTCACTTAAGCGGTTAATCAGATATTTACCCTAGCAGACTTCAATGCTTTTTCTTTTGCTGTTGAGGTTTTTTCAGATAATTCTAATGCTTCCATAGCCTTCCAATTTTTTTCCCGCAGCTCCTGCAATTGCAAAGCAACGAAAGGAACTTAAGAAATAAAAATGAAAGGCACAACAATTCAACGACTGTTGAATACTGGAAAGCAGCTAATTCAGTAGTTTCTAAATCTGTTCAAATCAAAGGGATATTTTCTTGCAAAAGGAAATGGACTAAAGATGCATTGCCTTATTAAGGTTATCTGAAGTTCAAGAGAATGTACGCTTAAAAGAATCTTTAAATAGATTAAGGTGTTACAAAATTGATTTACTATTTTTATCACCATCACAAATGTTGACAAGTCATATAAAAATGTTGACTGAGGCTGTAACTTCTTATCAAATTTCTATTCTATGAAGCATTTCATCAACAAAAATTGATGCCCCCCCCCCCCCCCCCCCCCCAAAAAAAAAAAAATAAACAAAAACAACAACAAAAATAATTAATTTTATTTTCTTTTTGGTTGATTTTATTTATAATTCCACTTTGAGACTATCACCCATCTGACACAACAATCAAAATTTAACTTTCAGGATGCCATTCTTCATAAGGAATTACAGTATAAAAGTAATCTTAAGCAATGCCCCATTTATATTCGAATGTAATACAGTAAATTACAGACACAAAAACTCAAACTGCTTCACTCACATGCTTGACATGCAAGTAGAGAAAAACTGCTTTCAGTTTTAATCAAATCTTCTCAATCCAAATTCAGCTGAATACTAAATATCTGCATGACTTACATTGTTTTTGGTTTTCTGGTCCGACAACTGAGACTGAAGACTTCCCACTTGAGCCTCTAGGTTACCAATGGTCTTTTTCTGACTTTCCAATCCCAAAGAAAGTTCATTTACTTCCTTGGCTTTTTCTGACAAACTGCAAAAGTAATCATGCATCATATTAAAGTCTCAATTTATTTTTTTTATGTGCGCTTATATAAAAAGGACACAGCAAAATTACATTTCCATGTGTACAAATGAGTGGGGGGTGGTAAATTCAGAAATTATCTGTTTCCAAATTCATCAATCCGGAAAATCGACACAGCCTCTCGTACATAAATAGACATGAGATGCCGTTTATAAGCTAAAACTACACAAATTTGTTCTGAGACGAGACAGAAAGAGAGATAAGAAAAAGAGGCTAAATGAAAGAGATGAAGGACAGAAGAGGGGTGGAAGGGGTTAGTGTGTACATGTAAGACGGAGGGAGAGAGATAGGGCGTGGGAAAGGTGGGCCAGGAGAGAAAGGAGTGAAAGAGGTGTCATGCTTGATATGATGAAATAAAATATTTTTCGTGAAAAGGCATACATTTTATTCTCTCCACCCAACACAACTATTAATTATCGACATTTATTGACTATCTTCTCAAGACAGCAACCAAGGATTACTCAAATCAAGACAGAGTTAAGATTATAAAACTACGATCTTTCTACAGAAGGGTTTTACTGCTGGTAGAAATTAAGTTTGTAATTATTTTCAAGTTCGGATTGATACAAACAGCATGATCAGTCAAATCATCACTGCTTTCTTTAAAAGTAGGTCCAAACATACTGGGTTCTTTGACAGAAAAGACGATAAAGAAAAACTGCAAGATTCTTACATGCGCTCATGCTCTTCAACAGATATGTTATTTCCATGAAGGCTTCCATTACTGGGTACTGAAGGAGCATTTTGGAGTTTGTCTTGCATAATTTTGCTTGCATCATTTAAGCGTTGGTTTTCTTGCTGTAGACACTGTCAATTCAGATAGAGAGGAAGTAAAAATACATAAGTCTTTCATAGCAGCAATTTTTCTTTAGTCCAAACTGCAACAGAGATCTATTTGATATATAAAATATTACTGTATAAGAATAATAGAGTCCAACATCTTATGATAAATCTCTGACTTATTATTTTGGTCAGCTCATTAATATCTCATTTTCTAAAGCCAAATTTTTCTCTTATCTTTAATGTAAGAGACATGCAAAATTCAAATTTTATGTTATTTTTCTTCTCAGTTGCAGAATATGTTATATGTGTTATTAATATCATATAGCAAACTTCAAATTTAAATTTTGAGGAAAGTAAACCATTGTAGTTAAAGTTATGTTCAGTGAAAGAATCAGTTTCTCAAGACCTTTAATTTGAAGTATAATGTTACTATATTGCTAAATTTTTTCCACTATCTAAAATTGGGATATCACCGAGTTCATTTTGTGAAACTTGTCTGTTGCTAATTCCTAAAATATTTGGATCTTCTAATCAAATTTTATGTAAATAAAATTACCAAAAGTTCTGCTGTAGTTCCATCCAGTCTCTGGTGCAAATCAGACATCTGTTTCTCAAGGTTTTTAACATTTTTTTCCAAATCTGAACACTTTCTTTCAGATTCCTAGAGACAGCCGGAAGAGTAAAGTAGTAGTAGTTGAATTTGTTTGAAATCCAACATCAGCACTATATAGGCTATATTGTGGACGAACCCCAAGACTGACATGTGACAATTTTATGTGCTGCCACACACGAGACAGGGCGGGGATACCATGATCCCTGTCTGACCCGCATTGTCAGCAGTCATACTTCTACAATACTATTCCTGCCGGCGTAGCTTTGAGATGCTGTATATTTCACTCCCTACCTACAAACTGGTCTCCAGATCGAGGTGTTTGCGGTTCAAACCCCACGATCAATCAAAACTATTTTGGTCTGATTTAGTCCTCTGAAACTGATTGGATCGGTGACAGTATAATGTGACCGACAGACATAAGTCCAGGTCTCGCCATCCTCTCGCATGTGGCAGCACATAAAATTGTCACATGTCAGTCTTTGAGCCCGTCCACAATATAGGCTATATAGTGCTGTTGTTCAACGTTAAACCATCTCAACTCAACTCTAAGAGCTGAAAATACCTTAAAAAACTGTTGCATGAATCTCTCTTGATAAGTGAAAGAAGGGACATCACTTCTAAAAACTTTTTAGGCTAATTTTGTTGGATATAGATTTTACAGCTTATAATTTATGGAATGAAATAAATATGAAAGTTGTGGTTAAAATTAATAGTAAAGGCTCTTAGTCAAATAATAATGATGGAAAGTTTTAGCAATATTGATGAAAATTTTAGATACAGATAAGCAAAATATTTACTTGGCCCATGGACAAATTAGTAAAGGGAGTAGTGGGACTACCAAGTAAATTCACTTGGTAAAAATTCCTCATGCACAAAAAATAATATTGTAAGATTAGGACAGAGATGGTGAAGTTTTATCATTGGAATTTGTTTAGTTCGAGGTTCATATTTTTAGTAGCATAAGTTTACATTGCCTGCCTGAGAGATGATTTATCACAGATCTGCCCACTGCCAAAGAATGGCTAGCAAGAAATGTTATCAGTTAATTCCCTTATAAACTTAAATATATATATATATATATTCATAGAGGTACAAAATGAATTTTAAATTTTCATGACCCCCTTTCACACGCAGACTTAAGTTTAAGAAATACTAAAATTCAAAGACAATTTGGATAAGAGCAAACCTGAAGCTTTAGTTCTGATCCTTTGTTAGCATCCACTTTAGTCAGATGAGACTCTAATTCTTGAAGTTTTGCTTTCAATGAGGTGACTTCTTTTTTCGTGGTATTTAAGGCTCCGGTGGCATTCTGCAGTTCTGTTGTCAGGGATGCATTTACTGATTCAGATTTACGCAGCTCATGAACCATCTCTTCTACTCTTTGGTTTGCCAAACCATCCACGTCTTTCTGTTTTGACAATGGCAAAGATGGCAACAACAACAGAAACAAAAAAAATTTAAACATATTGTAACCAAAGACTCATGAGAATAACATACAAGCCAATTTGATGAAGCAATTGTTTTAAACCATACAACCAGACAGGTAATAAGAGTTTTGTAATAAATTTGATCATGTAATCCTTTTTTCAAAGTATCAAAATAAATTTTTAAAAATGTTATATTTACCTGTTTAGACTCCAACTGACGGATTTTGTCTTCATACATATTGGTTTTGGATTCTAAGCCCTTCTTGGCTGCTTCAGATGCCTTAACTTTATTAACACTGGAGCTGAGGTCTCTTTCCAGCTGTTTGATCTTTTCCATATGAGCAAGAGCATCTTTACTGAGGGACCAAAGGTGAAAAATGATCAAATGAGCTAAAGAAATGATGTATACTTGTTCAATTAAACATCCAATCGATATTTCTTTCAATATTAAATGCAACAAATATCAATTATTAAAATTGTGTACATACCTGCCAAATTTTCAGAAGGCAAATTACAGATTTCTAGTGCAATAAATAAGTTTTGTCACTGCAAACCTAGTTGATTTTCTAGCTTATTTGATTTAGTTATCAATAAATAAATAATGACTAAACACAAGCTTAATTTTGACAGTGTCGATGACACCACGTCAGCAAAGAACTAAATATAGTATTTCAGTTGACTAAAAAGCAGCTCACGTTTTGCATTGAAATGTGGGAAATTTAAGCACTCTAGCATGCAGAAAGCAATGTATCTGTAAGTGGGTTTGCTCAGGTCCTGACACAAATGCATGGCTTTTCCAATAGTTTTTATACTAGATGAATACAATTAGAAAAGATATGTATCTATCTAGATAAGTTCTAGTTCGGTTTTATCTGTGTGTTGTAACTCTTTCACATTTTTTTCGCACATGGATCCTATCGGGTAATGCCATATTACAGATTACGCTCAAAGGTAAACTTTTGCGATTTGAGCTGTGTTCCAATAACGCTCTTTTTTTTTTTCAAACGGGTCCAATCAGAAGGCACGGTGCTATCAATTGAATTCTATACTGTTCAAAGGCAAAAGGTCGCGTTTTAGAACTGTGAAGGCAGGAAAAGGTAGAAAAACTTGCGGATTTCTGAATAAAATTACTATCACTAAAACTGACACCATTGACCATTGAATGAACCAACCAGTAGAGGACGAAATCTTATAACTAATTTGCCTGATTAAGGGTTTTGAACAGGGCACCTTCCTATTGTAAACACTGTAAATGACGCTCTACTAGTTGCGATGGTTCGCCCCTCTAGGTTTAAGATCAAGGTCCCCATTTATATCACAGAATTAGATTTATATCAATACCATCGGATATCAACTAGATCTAGAATCTAAAGCTACAGTCTAGATCTAGAGATGCAGGCCCATTGAGGCAAAGCCTTAAATCTATTTCGATTTGAGAACGACAGATTAGTTTGTTTGGAGATATAGGTCTTCAATCGGCAATTTAAAAGAGAATGCATATAACAAATCAGGTATCTCCGTACAAAATGACATGATAGAAACCTAATAAAAATAATATTTGTAAAAACACGAAACTTACTCTTTCAAAGTCAATGCTTCTTGTAAAATCTTGTTTTCCTGCAAGTACAAGTCCAAGAAAAACAAACCCACGTCAATTTCAATCAAATTGAATGTTATGCATCTGCTTTAATTATTTTTTTAATGTTCAGCATAGCTTTGATTTTGGGCAGAAGGGATGGTATATGTTACTGTGAAGGATAACAAAATATCTAAAGTACTTAACAGTATGCATGTAGTTACATGTAAAGAAAAGAAGTATGTATCTGATTAAAAGTAAAATTAACCTTTCTAAGTACTTGATAAAAGGAAAAAAAAAAACAGTCGTTGAGTTTGCTATGGAGAGGAGTAACAAAACAACTGTTACCATACGCCTAAATGCACATCTCTATATATGAAAATGTAGTGCTCATTGTGGGCTCCCCGTCTCGATTTTTGCCCATCTCCACAGACTTACTAAACCACTTGAAATTACAAAACATTTTATAAACCACTATACATCAGAATCTGAATAGGGACATGCTGACCACCACTTTTTAAAAAACAATGTTTTATTAAACCTTTGATAATATACAAAAATTCAATGTACACATCTTGCAAAGGCCAATCTGTGTTATTAGGTCAATCGCTTTCTTCTTCCTTTTTGTAAAAGTAGTGCGCTTAGGGGGAAAAATCGGTGTGCACTTTTGACCTGAGAGCGGTATTTCTAAAAAGTTTATCACCGCAGACTTACTCAGCCACCTAAAAACAAAGACAATTGCCTCAGGAATAATCTAGAATCTAGATCTAAATCATTTGACCAAGAAGCATAACTCAACTGTATCATGAACTATATCAATGGCAGGTGATAAAGAGACGTCGTTTAAGACAATCCAGATATTTTTCAGCAACACTCAAGCCAAATCAAAGTCCACCAACTACACAATCACAAACATCACTTGATCAATTATCCATATCTAGGACCACTGATACTGGTCGAAATCTAGATCTAAATCGACAAAGGGAAAACAGAGTGACATAGATCTAGATCTCCACAACTTAGACCCAGCTTCAGATCTGCTACACCACCACAAAAAGAAGATAGATCCACAAGAATGAGATCTATTTCTACATCATCACTAACGCCTCCACCTGAAATTTAATTTAGCCAGGCAGCATATACTGTCATACTGCCAACTGCCCCAAACAATAGCAATACAGCACTTGATCAAATATCCACATCTAGGCCTACTAATACTGATCGAAATCTAGATCTAGATCTACGACAAAGTGAAAACAAACAGATCTAGATCTCAATAACGTAGGACTAGCTTTAGATCTACTACACCACCACAAGAAGCAGATAGACCCATGTAGATAAGATTTATATCACCACTACCATCTCCACCTCACATCAGTCAAGCAGCTTCTATGCTTACACCGCCAACTGGCCCAAACCATGGTAATAATATTGTTGCCCACAAAATGGGGGAGAATGACAAAGACATGCCAATATTGTGACTCATAACTATGGCCCACAGAAACATCCTCACTATGCTGTGCCCACGGTCAAGTAAATTTACCACCCTTGCAAACTTTTTCGGAGCCTTTACACCAGCTGTTTGTGTGGGATACTGCAAAATCTAGACATTTTTTAAATAACATTCAAAGTTACAATTCAGCTTTCGCATCCGAGGACATGTTACCAACAGAGGTATACTGTTTGAGTAAGTGGCATTTTTTTTCAAAGAATTGGTATTGATTGAAACTTTTAATCCAGCGAATTTGCGCGCCTTCAAATGGTATTGCACAAAAAACAAAAACAAAAAACACCGAGGGTTATCAAGAAAGTTGTGCTGGTGTATTAGAGGACAAAAGGCATACGAAACTACGCGTACAGGTTGGCAGCTATGCAGTCGGTGAGCCCATAACTTTCGTACAAAAGGGATTTTTTTCCAATGACAGGGTGTTTCCGATGTGGACATTTCTCACAGCTATTTGCTACTTTTTTTTCTTTCTGCCGGCGACAAAAAAGTTTGGTATATGTCTGAAGATCCCCGATCAGTGATGTCTAACACTACAAACAACGTACAAGGAAGAATACAAATTCTATTTCATCACCAGCGAACCAACAACCGCGACCACAGATTTCCGCAGTAAAGTGGCAGCACTGAAAACCCTTTTGTTTTACGGGTAGTAAATATGCTTCACTTTCATATTTTGAAAAAAAAAGGATTCGACAATCTTGAACCCCCCCCCACCACCAATTATAAAAATTGAATTTTTATGATTCGAGATCTGCAGCAAAACAACCCGTTTTGTGGCATTGCCACACAATTATTCTTATCCTTTAAAAGCCTTGTCATACCACTCAGGGTGTCCAGCAGATTATGATGAAAAAATGTACAACCTGCAAGTAGAATTTACTACCTAGGAAAATGAACTTTTTTTCCCGTTCTGATATCACATTACGTCATTGCATGATAGAAGATAAGGAACAAAAAAACTCTGCATATTATCATATTCATTATTGTAATATCATTCATATGCTTCATATTTATGACCGGTAATACCAGTAATGTACAGGCCTAATCATAATATCATTAATTTGCAAGTGGAACATTTACTACCAGATCATGGTGATTTTACGACCGGCAAGGTAAATTTACGACCATTTACGACCTTTACGACCAGAATACAAAATTTACGACCTATTTACGACTTTCTGGACACCCTGCCACTGTTGATTCAGTAAATTTTCTGTGTTTGATTGTAGTGGCCTTCAAGTCTCTGAACTTTATTTGCCCCTTTTAAAATGACATTTATGAAACTTTATGTTAACTATAATTGAAATCTACAAAAATAGATCATACTTTGTTAGAATGCTTGAGGAATTGATGTAACAATACAGAATTTTATCATGTGATATAATACAAAATGCCCTAATCCAGACATAAAATTTACTGAATATTTAGTGGTACACATATATGTGTCACAGAGAGTATCAGAAATGGTACTAAAGCTTGGATAAAAAAATTACAACTTATGGCTCTGATTGTACTATTTTCACCTTTTTCCTCTCATGAGCAAAAAATTCAAAATTAGGCTGAAACATTCAGCTCTGTTATCTGGTTTGGGGAGGTTACCTCACTAATTTTCTGGACAGCTGCTCTATCACCGCCTTTCTCAGCCTGATGAAGTCTTGCCTGCAGGCTGTTGCTTTCCACTAAGTGCTGCTCGTGTGTGTGCTGCATACGAGCTTTCAAGGCTTCCATCTCGGCTTGTTGGTACATCAGCTGGTCTTGAAAACGCTTCTCCATTGACGCATTTTTGGTTTTCTCAACTGTTAGTTCATTTCGCATTTCCTTGACTCTAGACATCAAACCTACTGAGTTGTTTTTCTCTGAAGGGAACAAGAATGTTAGATTTTACCTTCAGTTATTACCAAATCTGACAACATGATTTCCAGGTACTCATATGAGTATCTTTGATGAGTGATATTTAATTTTTTTTTACATTAGAGTGATCAAAGGAATTATAAGCTATATAAAAAAAAAATTTCTATCAGCCCTTGTCTGATTAACCCAGTGGATGAAGAAAATGAAGTGATTGACAGTTGTTTAGATTGTAAGGGGGAAGTCCAAGCGTATATGTCTCACCAAAGCATTGTGAAATCCAGAGACATGATGTTGGGTTCATTCAAAATCTTACAGAGCTTTCCACTGAAAAATATGAACTAGCCTATGGTGGGTGATCTTGCACAAATTTTCAGCTATTGTTAAAGAAGCAACAAATTCCCCATCCCAGCAAGGGCCCATTGCCTAGAGAGAAATATAATTTACTAAATTTCCTAGGTATATTTTGTACATTTTTTTTGTCTTTTTGGGGGGTTCAATATTATAAATATTGGTCTCTTTAATTCATCAGTTTTATGCTCTAAAATAGTCGCTTAGAAGTTTACCCTTTAATACATTTTTTCTTAAAGATACTAGGTTCTTGAAGTGTGTGGAGCATAAGTGTGCAACGCATTAAACCAGATGACCTCAAGTTTATAGATTAAATTGAGACACCCTCATTGAACAAAAAAATCATCCTAAAAAAAGTAATTGCTCAAAATATGCCCTCCACGAGAGGGCACAAAAATTATCTGACTTATTTGTTGCTTGTAAATCAGGTGTTGAAAAAAAAAAGAAGTAAAGAAATAATTTTGTTTTAACTATTTAAGAAATAAGAATGAAATTATGGTTACAAACCTTCTTGCAAAAGTTTTTCCTTCTCTTCCAACTGTTTCTTCATCATAGACATTGGATCACCCTTTTGGCTTTTCTATATGAAAAAAAAAAGTAGAGATTATCTTCTAGCACGAGGCACAAGAGAAATTAGAAAGTTTTACAGCATTTCTATTTGTGACACAGGGAGCCTTGGAAGATTTTGCCTTTTTAAAAATCTTATATATAGTTTGTTACATTATAATTTACATGATAACATTAAGAAATATGAGGACAAAGACCATTGTACAAATGGCATAAAATGATTTAATTTCATAGAGTGCAAAATATGCCACTTATTTGTTTTTCAGAGAAAAAATATACTCCCACAGATCTAAGATATAACGACTTTTGTCTTTCCTCTTTTCCTAGTTGACCTAATCTATGAATCAACTCACTTTATTCCAAGATTCTGATGCAATGGGAACAGATGGAGTAAGACCTTGACGATTCAATAGAATATCAATTAGATTTTGAATCTCATCATCAGATAGCTTTGCAGTTTTCACAACTGATACAAGTCGTGATCCATTGAGGGGGGCATCACCTGTACAGATAATTTGAGATGGGAAATATGATATACAAATCAAATTTCCTGTTTTAAAAAAGATGCTATTGAAATATTACCAAGACCAAACAGTATTTTATTTAAAGACGGTTAACACTCTCTCATAGAATATGCAGTACTATAATTGAAATTTCAGAGGACTGTTGTGTTTGAATGATGAAAACAACTGTGCTTAGCCCAACATTACATAAACCTATTTAATTTGTTAACCTTATTAATAGTAGTCGATTAACGTTCACAGTTAATAAAAGATCTAAAGTATAAGCAGTGTTAATTAATGGTAAAATACCTTGAGGTTGCTTTGCTTTTGGTGAGTTCCGAATCTCATCTCTATGCCTTGGCTTATGGTCCTCCTTCATATCGATGACACCTTTGGGTGGCAAGTTTTCTTTAAGCTCAGCAGAAACTTTTGCTTTAGTTTCTTTGACAATAAGTGGCTCACCAACAAAGGCCTTTTCCTGTTTTTCATGAGACTTTTTCAGTTCCATTTCATCTTTGGGAACCATAGGCTTGTGGTGAAGCTCTACTTGTTTTGTTGCAATCAGAGGGTGCTCATCTTTGTTCACCAGGATTGACTTTATCTTTTCCTTCTTATTACTTCTTTGTCTCAGTCCAACAGTAAGACTTGAACTTTCAGTCGGCTCAATTATCTCAGGTTCAATTTCCAAATTCACCATTTTGTGTTCACTCTTCAACTCAGGTTCTGTGACTTGAGCAGATTTTTCTTTCACTTTATCTGGCTTGCCTTTCTTAAAGCTTTTCTTCTTGTTCAAATCCTTCTCTGCTTTTTTTTCTGCCTTTGCTTTTTCTCTTTCTTTTTCTTCACGCTCTCTCTGCTCAGCCATCACTTCTTCAAAGGTTTTTTCTCTCATTGAGAAAGCAGATATACAGTATATCATGACTGCAGATATTATGAAAACAGCCACTCCAATTAAAACCGTTGCCACCTCCATTATGGCTACTCAAAATGTTTGGGGCCACCTATACTACTGTAATGATCGTCCTAGAGGATATAAAAAAAGGTTTTTGAACAAATTAACTTTTTCATACATGCATATAACATTTACAAAAAATCCCTCAATTAATCTGAGTAAACTATACTACAGACTACTACTAAAAGTAAATTTATGGCACAGACCACTGAAGTCACAGAAAGGGACTTGTAAAGGAAAAAGGTATTTCAACAAACCAATCCAAAAAAACAAATTTATAACTAGCGTTTTTAATAAAGCTTGACTTCAATCCACACTCATCCTCAAAACTGAAAACGAAAGTAAATGACTCAAATCTTAAATACGACTAAAAGTTGAATTTCAACAATCAGCAATAATCATTACCAAAATGAAAGCGAATGATAAAGTAAGCCCAGGAGTACCATTTAGTCCATTGTTCCCTTTCTACAAGAGCAGTATTTCCAATCTATCTATCACAGATTTATAGGGCATCACAATTAAAATAATAAAAAAAATTATGTCCTTTAATAACTGAAAAGCTGTTTTTTTCCATTCCAAACATTTAAAAGCTATATAGATCTTGAATATTTATGGCTACAGTGGAAAAGCTCAAAATTAACACAAGGATCTTATTGATTTAAAAAAATTTAAGATTTTCTACGGACTATTTTGGAATATTACTAAAAGCTCTGGGGCTGTACAGAAAAGGCCAAGTGCTAGTGTTGTGTTTCTAAGTTAAATTTTGGTCAGACCCTTTTTTGTGAAAATTGAAAGCCTTTGTTCTAATTGTCCAAATAAAATCGATGTGATGCTTAAATTCCTGTGTCCATTATTTGGAGAAAAACCCTAGATTCTCTCAAGTTCATAGATCAAAAATTGGACAGAAACAAGATCGGTCGCTCACAGAGGGTGAATGTGTATGACTGTACATCTAGTAGATCTAACCCCCTTCGCCAACGCCAGTAAAAACACAAGCACTTCTAGTGCCATGCACTGAATTACCCCCCCCCACACACACACACACACACGCATCGTTTGTATGGAAGATGCGTACGCCTGGGTTGTGTTTTTAGAGTGTGTCCAGACTAAAGTAAATATAATTTATGTTAACTGGTTCAGGAACATTGTAGCCAGTGAATGTCTAGTCTGTCCCGATTTTCCTAACAAAATCTTCCTGTGACAATCTCATCACATTTCTTCTTGAACGTGTAAAGCCTGCTGAAGACTTGCTGCCCGCTCACAAGATGCCCGAATAGCGCCGAGTGCTAATCTCGCAGACTGTCCGAATAGTAAGGGGCGATATTCTCGCAGTATGTGTCAATAGCGCCGCACGCTATTCTCACAGGCTGGAGGTTAGCAACGTCCTAAGAAAAACGGACCTCGACCAAATCCAGTAGTAAAATCTAGATCTAGAATCTAGATCAAATTCTATCACATTTGAGCCTCATAATCTAGTATTAAGAGGATGGATTTGAATGTGTACTTTACTGTTTGTTTGTTTGTTTTTTCATTCAGAGGTGTTTGTGCTAATCTAAAGCTAGATCGAGATTCTTGATCTAGAGATCTCTCTAGATATTCTAGGCCTACCATAGACCGGGCTACGATTCATGTTGATGATCACAGGAGCCCAGTAGGCCAGTTAAAATCTAGACTCTATATCTAGTACATTACAAATCGATCTAATGATACATTTGCACACCCTTACTTTAATATAATATTTTTGTAAGATGAAATCATCTATTCAAGCAAGCGAATAATCTATCTTTTCCAGTATCAATCCGAGTACCTTACTTTCAGTTCAGTTTTCAGCTGAAGTCACAGGCCCGTCGGAAGCCCGTCCCACGAAACCTATTCAACGTGGAAAAGGAAAGGGGCACCGAGTCTTGTAGCATCCAACCCACAAGGCTGAGTGACTTTTGTCTACGTATTATGCTAAAAATAACTCGTTTTGAAAGGTCCGCAGAAAACATGCGAATTCTTTCCATTCGTCATTTTTAAGCTTACCATCTGATCACTGGCAATGAAATACATTATATTTAAGCTTATTAACTGTTATGTAAAACATTGTTTAACTCTACTTACTTCAATAAAAACCAAGCAAGATTGTCTGAAACCATGTCTTTTAATTCACGTTATGATTGTCACTGTACCAAGGATCACAATTTTCTACATTTCCTCAATGCACACCCTAATACGTGTAAAAAAAAAATGGTCAAATTACACTTTTAATAGTCTTGCTGGTTGTATTTTTCTCTGTAAAAACAAATCAGAGGCTTGTGACTTTTAACAGATAGTTAATAATATAAATATCAAATATACATAAATATATCGATATAGATCACTATTTTCTACATTTCCTCAATGCACACCCTAATACGTGTAAAAAAAAAATGGTCAAATTACACTTTTAATAGTCTTGCTGGTTGTATTTTTCTCTGTAAAAACAAATCAGAGGCTTGTGACTTTTAACAGATAGTTAATAATATAAATATCAAATATACATAAATATATCGATATCTTTCACCACAGTACAATTACTAAGACGTTTACTTACATTGTGGTAGTTTAGATTATAATTGTTAATACGCTAAATGAGGATGATATTTTCTCGGCACTGGGAGTGGTTGCGATTATTGCGATCATTCATTATCTTTTCTGTTGGTTTACTTTCAAAATCACGAGGGAAGTCACCACCGTGCACCTGTGTGAACTGTATGAGCTTATGGCAGGCCTGTTTGCAATAATTTTATGGTTTGCCATATTCATTTACATTGATCATGTTTTATACAACGACACTTGTTTTGTTTTTGTTTTGTTTTTTAATAACATTTCAAACTCGTGCTTCGCTCGTGTAGTTTCATTTCATTTTTACACCATAGTGTTTAGATTGGGTCAAGTATTTGGACTAAAACATCCACTCAAAATATAATATTCTTGACCTACCCTTGTTGGTGTATTAATATCCTTATCCGAACCAAGTTACAGATGTGGGACCGATAACTTTCTAATTACGTTGTATTTTTTCGCAGCAGCGAAAGATATAAGACCTTTAAAAGATCAATATTAATCAGTGTCGAATTGACAAATAATGTTTTAATAATTTTAGAAAGGAAACAATAACTGTCTTTACGTGAATGTCTACAAACTAATGTGAACTAATATGATAACGCCGCAAGGTGAACTTAATAATTGGGAGGGTAGCCTACATGATGCAACAAACGATTTAAAACGATACCAAACTATCATAATGCCCGTCCTCCTCAAAACGGAAACGTTTAAAGTATTTTTAAATCAAATTAAGCTCGTGGTTTGGCAAATAAAACAGTACAAGCTATGAGATTTTTTTTATGTGGTGAAATACCAACCCAGCAAATGTTTTTAAAAATACTAACTCAGCAAATGTATTGATATAAGTAATAGAGGGGAAAGAGGGGAGGGGGCTGTTATAACATGTTATATTGGCAATGCTCAATAAGATAATTTGTTCAGTTTCGATAAATAGAGACAGAGAGGGGGGGGGGTACCCCCTGATTAGAAAACCAATAAAAACTTCGGAGTAAGCTTATACAAATCGTTCTATGTTATGTGAATAAGAAGTCTTGTAACGCTGTACTTCGGACCCTTGGTTCGAATCATACATTTGGAGAAAGGTTATTCGCCCCTACTGATTGTATCTATATTAGTATACGGTAATGTGAATAGCTGAGTCACGAGTCCCGGTACGTGTCCGGTGTCGCGTGTGTTGCAGCGCAAAAACATTTCCGGCGTTAGTCTTGGAACCCATTACCGTAATAGGATATTCGTTTGGAACACATGCGACGTTATAGAAGAGAGCTCATAAGAAGAATGGGGTTGCGATATCAATATGCAGCAAATAAACACATAAGTAGAGGCATAAGAGGAAGGGGGTGGCGATATGCGGCAAATAAAGACACAAGTAGAGGCAAAGGGGAAGGGGGTGGCGATATCAATATGCGGCAAATAAAGACACAGGTAGAGGCATAAGAGGAAGGGGGCGGCGATATATGTGGCAAATAAAGGCACAAGTAGAGGCATAAGAGGAAGGGGGTGGCGATATCAATTTTCAATATGCGGCAAATAAACACACAGTAGAGGCAAATATGCGGTGTGTGAGAGACAGTGAGAAGCGAAGAGACAAATACTAAGGAGTAGGCTAATAATGCGATAGGCAGACAGATAAAGATAGATGGATAATATGCCTACATTAGAAGAATAGATATGCACAAAAATGGACATAATGTAGTAACATTGGGGAAGGAGAAAAAGAGAGAGATAATGAGAGAGACAGAGACCGAGGTGGAGACAGGCAGACAGACAGAGACGGATAGACACAGAGAGGACAGATAGAGGGACACAAAGAAACATACTTAACAGAGACAGAGAGAAAGATAGGCACGCGTGAAAAAGGACATAGCAAAGTGTTGGTGACAAAGGGAGAAAATAAAACGGACAGCCATGAAATACAATAATGATAGAGAAAATGAAAGCCAAGGGCAGAAGGCAAAGAGAAAAAGAGAACGAAGTATAGATGCTTGATATGGTGATCTAATTAGACTCGTCAGTGAAAAGTAGATGTTGGCCTGAATTATTTTCTATGATTTGTTCAAAATTTTCTCTGTATAAATAATTCTGGAGGGGTTTTGTTCTTCTGGAGAGCTGTTAGGTCAAGAATGCTTCCTGGTCTTTTCAGCGTCCAGGAGGGGATTACTGAAAATAAATGCCTTCTTCAGTAGAGATAGTATCTAAGTCGATTTAAAGAGGGAGTTGCTGAACACGGATTCCGGAGGGGGGGGGGGGGGGGGAGGGGTGGGGGGGGGGGGGGGGGGGGGAATCTTACTACATAATTTGGGTGGATAACAGGGTGAAAAGCATGATTGCCAGGGTGAGATTTTATAACTAACCAGTTATTACTTTATTCCCACAGTCATGTAACATAAACAAAACAAACAAAAAAAAAATTAAAAAAAACAACCAACGCTGTATCACCGAAGTTCAGGCCTTACTTCGTAGTCATTAGCATAAGTTAACCTATTCTATGCTGTGCACCAGCACCGTTGCTCTGGATAACATGTCTATTTATTTATTTGTTATCTTCTTATTTTTAATGGAAACGCCCCACTAGAGAATTGGAGTAAGCATACTACAATGATCGGTTAATTTTCTCATCATCTTAGTCTCTGTGCTCGCTCACGGCCCAGAATGGTCAGTGCTCAGGGAGGTCACCTACTCAACAGAAGAGCTCATTTACATAAAGAAGCGCCATCTCGTCGGAACGAACATCTGACCCAACTGTCCATGCACTCGCTGAATATCGATCGCCTATGGACTTAAGAGACGATAGTAATGCCAGCCTCTCACAATCGGCTTATTTCTTTGCTCACCGGCGTCTGTCTTCTCCCCGTGCTCGACCTGTTCGCCATTAAATTGCTCATTCAAACCAAGGGAAAAAGGAAAGCTTCGCAACGATTATGGCTGATCTTAAAAGATCTGCAGAAGAGGCAGAGTCACTGCTTTTTGGCATTCGATCAATAATAACGAATATTGAAGGGACTACAACACCGATTTCTTTTGAGAAGGTGGGTGAGATTCTATAACCTCGGACATATGCAAAGCCTATTAGCAAAGGGGAAACCACACACCTGGTTTATATAGCAAACATGTAAGACCACCGTATAAAGTTTGAAACCAACAGACTCCGGTTTTCTAATTATATACACAATTTTTACTGTGCAAACACATTTATGTAAATTGAATTGAGAAATAAACCGATCGCGCAATTAATGTTGTCGTCGACATTGCACGTAGCCTATCAATTGCGTTACGCGTTTTATCATTATGGTGGGATCGCGCTGCATGAACAAAACAAGACTCCAAGAGTTGCCTAGCTTTAAAACCAAATTAGGCATGCACTTCGACTTTAATACAAAAACAATCTTTATGCCTTTCACCTTTTTGTTAGACATTCAGTTTTCATTTCTTCTAGTGATAACACACAAAGCAACAGGCCAAGTCAATGCCTTGCGTGTTCAACTCGAATTGTAGGCCACCTTTTATAATTGTGCACCTAAGCAATGTCTATTCATTTTAAAAGCCTGTTTTCGCTTCAACAACAACTATCACTACTTTTACTACTGCTACCATTACTGCTACTACTTCTACTACTACTACTACTACTACTACTACTACTACTACTACTACTACTACTACTACTACTACTACTACTACTACTACTACTACTACTACTACTACTACTACTACTACTACTACTACTACTACTACTACTACTACTACTACTACTACTGCTGCTGCTGCTTCTGCTACTACTGCTACTACTACTAATGCTACTACTATTACCAACTACCACTACTACTGCCACTACTACCACAACTACTACCACCACTACCACCACCGGGGGGAGGGGGGGGGGGGGCATAGTCCTGGGGTAGAATATCGGCTTCCGACGCAGGAGGACTTTGATTCGAGGCCTGGCGATTTCACCCCCTACTGATTGTGTCGGTGTTTGTTTAATGTGATCGTCTGAAACAGGAGTCAAGGTATCAGCGACTTGTCTCGTGTGTAGCAGTAAAAATCGTTTACAGACATCAGTTTTGGGTCCCATCCACAATATTCCCGATATAGTGATGACTTAAATCAACTCAACTTAACTACCACCACGACCACCACTTATTACTTTTATTTTTTTTAAGGCCTTTACACTAAGATTGCATATATATATTAATACTGGTTGTAGTATTGACTAATCAATGGCCACCAATACACCCATTTTCTGGGGCTTCTGCTTAAGTGTATCAAGTTATTATGTTTAATATAGTGCCATCACTTACAAGAATCCAACCCGTTTTTATCCGCCTTATACAGGTTGCACAATTGTCAAACCATTTTACTTGCTCTCCAGGCTGGTTTTCTCCATATAACTTCTCTATTAATTCCCACATCTCCGTTTGTTTATCAATGAAATACTCTCCTCAGATGTTTCTTTGCACCTAGGCCTACACAGTGTTATCACACACTTCTAAATACTAACATCTTTACCTACATACCAATTTTTTTTTAGGGGGAGTGTGGGTAGTGATCGTGAGTGGGGAGAGAGTATTTGTTTTTTTTCTCTGATCATGTTCACACTATAAAACTTTCTTTCAACAGGAGAAACCAATTTTTTTTTAGGGGGAGTGTGGGTAGTGATCGTGAGTGGGGAGAGAGTATTTGTTTTTTTTCTCTGATCATGTTCACACTATAAAACTTTCTTTCAACAGGAGAAACTTTTTCCATATGTGTATGAAAATATAGAGAACTGGCTGGCATCAAATTTTGACAAGGCAGAAGTGCAAAAATCTATCACAGCTCTAAGAGATCAGGTAATTTCATATAATTATTATTTGTTCCCTTTCAGAAATGCATGGAGAAAATGAAGTATAAAAATATATAGACAGACCTGCAAAAAAAAATTATGAATGTCCATAAGAGAATCAAAACTATCTTCATTTAACTCCCAAATTCCTGCCAATGTTCATGTACATGTATATGAAACTGCAATATAATGCTTGGAGGTGTTTTAAAATTGCAGACAAGAGGGGGAGTGGATGATTGCTTATATTATCTGTGTGTATTATTTTTTCTGGCAGTCATGAATATATTATATATATAGCCTATATATAGTTTTTTTTATTGTGAATGGTAACGGTGAGTGAGTGAGTGAGTTTTTACAGCACGTCAGCATGGTAACGGCTATGTTGTGCCCATGATGTTCTAAGACAGTTAAAATACTAGTAAAAAGGTGACTCCTTTATCTCTCTGAGTAGTAAAAACATAAAAATTGTGTGTTAAAAGTTTGGTTAAAAGTGAAGGGTATATACAGCAGTTTAAAAGATCCATGTGTAGGATTATCACAGTTAAATTTTATTATATACACCAATGCCCTTCAGGTACCTAAGTAGGTGCTGTATTTTCTTTTAGGCTTCAAGAGAAAAAAACGAGCAAGTGGAAAATGTTGTGCTTATTCCCAATTGTGATTGTGATGCAAGCAAGGAAGATGTCATAAAGGCAATTTGTGAAAATGTTAAATGTCAAATGGATGGGGATCGTAAGACAACAGAACTGAAAAATTTGCAAGGCCTGATATTGAAAGATGCCTATGAGTCAAAGGCTCTAAAGGGAGAGTAAGTATTGTTAATAATGTAGTAAAGTAAGCTAAATGTTAATTTGCTCAGATTATCACTTTTAACAATTTTCATAAGATGTAGGCTTTCTGATGAAAAAATGTTTATATCTTAGAATGATAAAGTACTTTCCGAGACATTACTTTTGTTAACATTTTGGCGAATGGCATGACACTAAAATGATAAAATATTTTATGATATTTTGAAATAAGAATTTCACCAAACACCGCTTTGTTTGATAATAAAAAAAGTATGTCTTTGAGTTACGAATCTCTATGTTGTTGTTTTTTTTACCTTTCTTTACATTCTTATAATATATACGAAATCCCTTTATGCTAAAAAAATGCTCGATTTTTTCATACATTTACTCTTAGGCTTTTTCAAGATGTTGGCCCTATGCTGAAAATGTTGGCTGAAGAGGGATTCCAGCTTTATGTTTTCTCATCTGGTAGCATTGCATCACAAAAACTACTCTTTGCACATTCAAGTTATGGAGATCTCACAGATGTAAGTTTGATGCCCCATAAGCAAACCAACAGACATAAGCAATGTGTCAAACAAGCACTGTTCTTAATTTTGAGAAAATAATTCTTTGAAATTAACTTAAGTCTATTTTTACCCATCTGTCACTCTCTCGAACCACGGACCTCAAAGTGGGAAGCCACCAGTGCTGCACAAGGCAAAAAGGCGAAAAAGTCTGATAATTATTGAAATTCCTATGCTCATCTGGTTGTTTTCTAAAATAATCAAAACCCAAAATTGAGAAATAAAAGGGCCAGATTCTTTTAGCATAAAGAATAATCTTCATTTCCTAAAATAAAACAGAATACGTTAACATGGCTAATATGTTTTTTAAACATAAATAATTAGGCATGAGGCCATACAGAGACAGAGAAGTGATACCATGTCCTCTGTCTCAGAAATTGATGTAACCAGTACAGAGGTAGGAGAGGTTTTTACCTAAACATTCCTTTTTAAAAGTCACACAATCGATTGAGCTACCTCGTTAACTCAAGTAAGGCGTGTGTGGTCAGCTGAACGCGTTACTTGAGTGTGGGGCTGGCCACTACGACCGAGTGTGAATATTGTAGTGTGGCCACAAAGTCTGCAGTGCCTCGTGGGATGTTTGAGTAAAGGTGTGAAATCATAGGGGCATTTTGTTCGATTTGATATGTATATAAAGAATAAAATACCCGTATTTTCTATTAAAATAGCTGCTTAATGTGCTTTTAGTGTATATGTACGGTTAGTTTTTATGGTTTGCTTTATGGCATTGTGTAGGTTTGCTTTAGTTAGAAAGAAGAAATTGGATGTTCAATGAAATCTAACACTAGGTGAGTGCATGTACATGTGTACTTGGATCAATAAATGAGTTTATTTTCCAATACACCTTGATATTGATTGGTCAGTTCAGATAAAGTAGACACGCCCCTTCTGTTGATATAACAACACCACAAGGAGACTTGAATTCCCCTGAGGATTTGCTCCCATGCTCTTCCTCGATGCGCTCTGATGTCCTCTCAAATCATGTCAACTCAGACAAATCCCAAAACTACACAGCTAGAAGAGGCCGCATGGTTCATTTGCCCAACAAATATAAAGATCAGAAAATGAATATGGGCTGTGCAGCGGTCGCTCATATTTGCAACTCTTTGAGTCTTAAATTAATTGATCACATGAAAACAATTCTTCTGAGGAACCCAAGTCTTTGGAACTGAAAATAAACAATTTACCCGCAAACTGCAAGAAACATACCAAGTCTAGCACAAACTTTCTTGATTTGTTAAAGTAAGAGGGAGTAATTGTGGTATTTTCAATATATTAACTTTTTGATACACTCGTGTTGTATTTATTGATTTTGATATAAAACAATAATATTTAATTCATATTCTGGCAAGCATAGCTTCAGTCCTATCATTACAGTATGAGACACAAATGTTTTAACAACGACAAAACATCACATTTAGAAAAAAACAGAAAATGATTTTAAACGATACATTATATATGGCTGGCTTTTTTCTTTTTTTGGCATAGAGGTACAGTAATTGTTTGGCTCATTGGGAGATGGGAGATGTCCTGATAACACGAAATAAAAAAACAAAATACTTGTTTGCTTACTTTGCCATATATACATATATTTTCGCCACCCTCATAATATGCACAATGTTAATACTAAATCTTTTTTTTTCAAGTTTGTAACCAATATTTTCAAAAACATATTATAGATTTTCCTGGGCCATTTTGACACAACTACTGGGAGCAAAACAGATAGTGCAAGTTACAAAAAGATTGCTGCTGAAATAGGTCAGGAGGCCAAAGAAGTTCTCTTTCTCACAAATACGCCTCAAGGTAAAGCAAAATGTATGGTTTTGTATATTGCTGTATGTAAAAAATGTTATTCTTTATTCTTTTTTATTAAAAAAAATGAAAATAGGAATGTAAATGAGAAGATTTTTTGTAGCCTACATTAAAAATTACACATTTTAACAATAAGATGTTCAATTTAGAATTTTTAGAAAAAAATACTATGGCTGGGACTCATTTGTTTGGAATGAAAACAAAAGAGTTTCTAAATTTGATTATCTTTGAACAGTCCAACAAGCAGTTTACAAATTCAAAAATCTTTTTTAATCATAAAGATTTTTTTTTAACTTTCAATTACAATGGGTGCGGTTTACTAATATCACTGGTCACAGTCAAGCCAAGTAACTGTGGTTTAGCATTTTTGTTCAGAATACTCTATATATTAATATTTTGAAAGGTGTTGTAATGTACTGGGCCTTTTTTTGTTTTAATCAAACCACTACAAAACATGTGGATTTGACTATTCAAAACAAAGTTTTAAGGAATATTGCATCCGAGCACCATGTGGCCACATTTGGACAACAGGCTGTAATGATACTGCTACTGCTACTGCTACTGCTACTGCTACTGCTACTGCTACTGCTACTGCTACTGCTACTGCTACTGCTACTGCTACTGCTACTGCTACTGCTACTGCTACTGCTACTGCTACTGCTACTGCTACTGCTACTGCTACTGCTACTGCTACTGCTACTGCTACTGCTACTGCTACTGCTACTGCTACTGCTACTGCTACTGCTACTGCTACTGCTACTGCTACTGCTACTGCTACTGCTACTGCTACTGCTACTGCTACTGCTACTGCTACTGCTACTGCTACTGCTACTGCTACTGCTACTGCTACTGCTACTGCTACTGCTACTGCTACTGCTACTGCTACTGCTACTGCTACTGCTACTGCTACTGCTACTGCTACTGCTACTGCTACTGCTACTGCTACTGCTACTGCTACTGCTACTGCTACTGCTACTGCTACTGCTACTGCTACTGCTACTGCTACTGCTACTGCTACTGCTACTGCTACTGCTACTGCTACTGCTACTGCTACTGCTACTGCTACTGCTACTGCTACTGCTACTGCTACTGCTACTGCTACTGCTACTGCTACTGCTACTGCTACTGCTACTGCTACTGCTACTGCTACTGCTACTGCTACTGCTACTGCTACTGCTACTGCTACTGCTACTGCTACTGCTACTGCTACTGCTACTGCTACTGCTACTGCTACTGCTACTGCTACTGCTACTGCTACTGCTACTGCTACTGCTACTGCTACTGCTACTGCTACTGCTACTGCTACTGCTACTGCTACTGCTACTGCTACTGCTACTGCTACTGCTACTGCTACTGCTACTGCTACTGCTACTGCTACTGCTACTGCTACTGCTACTGCTACTGCTACTGCTACTGCTACTGCTACTGCTACTGCTACTACTACTACTAATAATCATAAAATGTCATTTAAAAACAACATAACAGACAAATGAGAACAAACAAAGGTGCCCATTCATACATTTTATTTTTTGCTGGATATTGTTGCCTATTTTGAAACATTGGTTTTTCCAATAAATTAATTAAGCAGAATTTCTTGCAAAAAGTACCTGTTCCAAGGCATTGCATTGCTAGAAGGAAAAGGGGGGCATATTTTTACATCTTAAATTATCTTCATTGGTAATGTATTGAAAATAAATACAAAGACTCTTAAGAGATAATTATGCACAACAGATAGGCTTACTCAGATTTCAGGATTCGACATTTTCTTTGCTACGTAAACAAAGCAAATAGCTCAAACAAGTCCTTTGGAATTGCAATGTTCAATAATAAAATTGAAAGTTTGATTTAGAGGGATTTTTGTGTGTGTGCATATATACAAATCTTTCTGAGCGTGTCATTTTTCTTTTTTTCCATTTGAGAACATAAGTTGAGATGTAGATGTTTAAAGTTGAATTTATTTGGTGCAATTATTGTTGTCTTTGCAGAATTAAAAATCAAGTTAAAAATATCATTGCACTGTTCAAAACTTAGTATGCTCTGTGTATTCCATCAAAAATAAATTTTTGTTTAATATTATTTTTGTAGAGGCAGAGGCAGCAGTTACCGCTGGAATGAGGAGTGCTTTACTGATAAGGCCAGGAAATGCAAAACTCACAGATGAACATTTGCAAAATTTTGCTTGCATTGAAAAGTTTGATGAGCTTTATGGTGATGAAGATGATGATAATGATGACATAAAACGTTTTGCTGGGGAAAATGGAGGGGCAGGTGATGATGATGAGGATGATGAAGATGAAGATGAAGATGATGCTGAAGTTGAAGGTGAAGATAATGATGGTGATGATGATTGATTGCACCCATAAATTTGATGCAAAATGGGCTAGAAGTGTACAACTAATAAACATACGGTACAAAAGATTAGTTTGGGCTACTATAATCTTTAGTGGAACATTACATTGTGTGTAAAGTGTGTGCCTGTTTGTGTGCATTCTGTAAGCAGATGAAATTGTTGTGAAATATTAACCATTTCAATGAAACCAATATTTAGTATATACATAATCTAAATTTTTAATTTGATCAAATCACTAATTAGTAACATTTTACTATAAACCACAACATTTTTTTTTGTTATCTTGAATTTGACTAATAGTGGATCATGATTTGGTGTTTTATTTAAGTGCAATAATATAATACATGTTATATGGTGCTTCTGTTTTGATGTCATTAATAAATGGCAGCTGTTTCCACAATTTAATACACATTTTTAATATTTATGTAGATCAACTTGGCTATTTTATCCTAATGTTTAATCCCATTATATTGTTTTCTTATGAAAAAGTTATGATTTTTGGGATGTAATATTAATTTGTTTCTTGCATCACTTGTGGGCTTTGTATGAAATGTTTCTTTGACACTACCATCAAAATTTCCCCAGGATCTCAGTACTGAGTAGCTAATCAAAATTGAAATATGAACAATTGGATTATACTTTTTCTTTTTAAAGAAAATCATTAATATCAGCATGAAGTAAGCCACAATTATTTAATGTGTTGTATACCTCATCATGCAATAAAAATGCTTTAATATATGACTGTTAAGCACTATAATTTTCAACTCTGCATACAATTGGTTTAGATTGTTTTTGTTAGGATTAAAGAGTCACATTTGTCTACTCTTGTTTTTTATGTTTATATTTTTTGCTGTAATATACAATCCTTTACACCATTAAATTCTAAATATGACGTTGTATTTCCAGGAATGAGGTGCTATGTTTGTCTTTATTAGGATAAGTGATATGCATGTTACTAAGGTGTAAAAAGATTTTTCCAGTGTGTATTTTTACTTTAACGCTCATTAAAAATATTTTGTTCATTATTATCTTCATACAAAAAAGTGACTTTAGAATCACTTTTGACACCATCCCTACTTAAGAACTCTTATAAAATAAATGGACCTGAAAATATTTCCAAATCATGTTACCCTATAACATGGTTACAGTTTATTTGATTTTACTTTTGCCAAAGAGTACTGGTTAATAAAACTGAAATTTTTATATTACTCAGGTCTAACAAAGAGGAGCAAAGTGTTTTTCAACTGTTCTCTTTTTATGCTTCCATAATATTTTACAATCTTACTCACTAGGCTACTTTAGGGGGCCCATATCTGAGCTGTAGCATGTAAAATTTTCCACTAAAATTTACTTATTCAACGTTGAGAATAATTATTATCAAGTCTGAAGTTGGACAATTGGGAAGTCCTTATAGAAGTATCAGAATAATAGAATATCAGTTCAATATGCTTCATTATTTTAGTGTTGATCATAAATGGCTAATAGTAACTTTGTCAGTTTATGGTATGCAATATTAGATGTAGTGTCTTGGATTTCATGCACTGATCCATTTCAATATCTGCCTTACTTGACAGTAGCAGGGCTCTTTTTATAAGAGAAACAATGTGATCATCTTGTGGATGTTTGTTAATTGAAGTTGAACTCGTTTAGAAAAGCACATAATGGTATCAGTACCCAATTATAAAGACTTAATCTTTTTAGTTTTATTTGTGCTTACTGTGATTGTTAATATTAAACATTGTACCATCATCCCTTTTTAATATGAACATAATTTATTTTACAACACACATTTTTTAGGTAGGTTGAGCGGGTGAAATAGACGTAAAGCAGTTGAGGCAAATGGTGAATCAATAAAAAACAATAAAAGTGAAATGAGTTATTTTATCTTCCATCTTCTTTGTTTATATATACAAAATAATTGCCGATGGCTGTGATTAATTTATTTTAATTAAGTAACCATGTCTTTGAAAGGAAATGAACATGAATAATATCATATGTTAATCATGCCCAATCTTGTAGTTCTGTTGTCATTTTTCATATTGCTACTTGGCTAAAGATCTTTTGCCAACGAATACACACCAAGCCTATTGCAATGTTCAATAATAAAATTGAAAGTTTGATTTAGAGGGATTTTTGTGTGTGTGCATATATACAAATCTTTCTGAGCGTGTCATTTTTCTTTTTTTCCATTTGAGAACATAAGTTGAGATGTAGATGTTTAAAGTTGAATTTATTTGGTGCAATTATTGTTGTCTTTGCAGAATTAAAAATCAAGTTAAAAATATCATTGCACTGTTCAAAACTTAGTATGCTCTCATGGATTTCCAAATTTGATGTTTGAAATGGTTACCTTATACTAGGCCCTATCTTTTGTATTACACCAAATCTATGTTCACAAGTTCTGAATATTTATAATTGCTGGGTATTCAATGTTGTATAACTATAAATGTAATAGTTGTCCAAAGACAATCCCACTGTAGATCATTACATGACATATGAATAATGTAGAAATAAGAAATTCTCGTACAACTGTTATATTTTCCACATATTTTCTGAGATGAAGAGAATAGACTGTTACTACTTTTGAAATACCTTTCCTCCGTTTGCCTTTACACAAAAATATTTCAGTATGTATAATAATTTTTACTTGATATTGATACTCTCTTTGGATCCTAATCTACATCATCAAAACCAAATAAGTCGAATGGCATCCTGCAAAAAGGAGGAAAAAATCCACTGCGACTGCTGAAGAATGAAGGTCTTTCGATGAAACCAAAAGGGAGCGTGCCAATAGGATAATACGCCTGAAAATTTTTCTTTTGGTTTTTAGAATAAGAAGTTATTTGCACGTGGACTGTTTACTACATTTATGGTTGTACAGATTCAAATTTTATGTGAATGCCAGTCTTGATTCATCACATTAATGTAGAGTCGGATAAGCCTTATGTGACAAAAAAGGGGGTAATTGAAGCAAAATAAAGAAAAATTTACAATTACAAGAGTATTTCAGCCTGAGCAAGGCAATTAGTTGCCTGTAAATCGGAAGTTAGAAGGATTAAAAAAACGTAGGTACAATGCTCAGTATATCTCAGGCATAAAGAAGAAAAATTCTCAGCCCTGGTTCATTGGAAAACAAAAACCATTTTGATGTCCATGTGGAAATCGAAGAAGACTGTAATCCTGATTGATATAAAAATGTTGTGTATTTAACAGAAAATAGCTGATGTATTCTGAGTATTTGTAAATGTGTATGTTCTATTTATGTATGTATTTTTTTGTTATGATAGCCAATAAAAATAAAAATATATAAATTTGTAGTTGTAAAATTAAACACAGAGTTAAGTCTTATTAATGGCCATACGAGGTTGTGAAAGGGTAACATCGTAACTGGAAACTACCCAGGACAGTTTGAAGAGATTGGTTTCTAATAAGTGAAAAAAGTTACTGCATATACTAGTTATTCAACATGATCGGATCCCCAAGAATATAGGTTCTTGAGATTTTCTTTCATATTGGAGCCAGAGATAGACGCTATTCATTTTGAGCATTTCAAAACCACTACCCTTTACCATTTTAGTCTTAAAAGGCTTCTTTAGATTATCTTCCTTCATGTATCAGTAATATTATTTGTTGTGCAAGATTGGGACTTAGAACCACAAATTGTCACAATCCCCTCACGTAAAAAAAAAAAAAGCTTTTTAACTTTGCTTTACATTCTCTAGTTTCCTCAAGGAAGTTTTGCTGGGCTGGGACCAGCAGCTGAGAGTGGAATCTCAGACAACTTGCTCATCAGTCCAGAGCCATAACAACTAAATGTGTGGGGCAAATGTTTATTCTATAACGTCTTCAATCATATAACTAGATGTAAAGATTATATGCATAAATTTATTTAAAAAGAAGGAAATTAACGATAAAATTAATGCAGGCACAATTTATCTTTACGTCATAATTAATATAGCCTACATATACTAGTGAAAATAGGCGAACTGCTACAATCAGTACTACATTTTTTCCCCACTAAATATCTTATACTAGAGAATAAAAACAGTACAAAAACAAAATCATGTTATGGGCATGATTGATCAAACTTTTATTTTCTTAATAATCAGCATTTGAATTGTAACCAAAGAAGAAAAAAAAAAGAAAAGTTCTGCGGTCCATTTGACACATGCAAATAAATACACACATATTTTCAGCTTCAGATTATAATAATGAGCACCAAAAAAAACAAAAACTCAAGCTTTCTTTTTGCTTTAATTGAACCTCGATATTCCTAATATTTTGGACCTGTAAACATGGCAAATTGATAGCCATCAAGTCTTCATCTAAACCAAAAAAAAATCCAAACATTAACCAGCAAAAATAATGACAAATCATAACTTCATTGTTTTGTGGCGCTGCTTAAACTGCAAACACAAGCATAAAAAAAGTCCTTGCCAGTAACAATAGCATTTATATGAAGCTTCCTATTCATGAATAAAGAGAGAGATTCTGCAAGACAGGACATTGAGGCAAAAACTGGCTTTTTAGTCAAGCACACAATATTTATCTAAATATAAAAATAGCCCCTGTGGCCTAGGACAGGTGAAAGCAGCTTCAAATTTATTGAACAGGTCATCTGATGGAATGATTGCAAAAGAAGCACAAGGCCAATTCACCTCAGAAGGAGAAGAAGTGTCCATCCAAGGCATGGAAATGCATAATAGTTAAACACAAACCAAAGAAATAAGGCCACGCATAAGCTCCTCAATGGACATTACTCCTAGAACGGTACGGCTTTTTATGAAAGAGGCCTCTCTCGGATATGCCGTCTTATATAGTATGTCAGTAGTGTCACACTAACGTTACATCATTGCTCTTTCCATAGCGTGAACTTGTGAAATTCATTTAAAATAAAAGTTAGAAGCACATATTTCATCAACCCAAAAGAAAAATTTTAGGTAGTATAGCTAGAAATTCTCTCACATTCTTAATGGACATACAGATCAGACAAATTGCTTTTCATAATTTTGTATGAAAACTTGCTATGATTATTTAGAAGAGAAAAAAAAAAAAGAGCAGACAATTACAACATAGTGATCACATTCACTATGTCAGACCATTAAAAATGACACCAATTTTCACAAAAAGGTACTTTAATATTGCACTGTATTTCCCTCTTTTCCTTTCATTTACCTGTGTGTGCAGTGAAGATAATCTCTGCGGTTCTTAAATCTGTGGGCCACTTAAAAAAAACAACATGCAAAATACATTTGAACTATGTACAAAGAAATAAAAAAGAAGAGACATGAACAGGGTGAAATCACAGCCTTTTTCTATCAGTAACATTAACAAATTCCCTTGGCAAGTAACTATCATTCAAGCCCTGATTCCAAAATTAAGTCCAAGCAATTGATAAAAGCAAATGATATCTTTATCAAAATATTTTAAAACCCACCTATTGTTCAGAAAGTTCAATTGATATACATAGGGAAACTTAAAATTGCAGGCGTTCAAAGATTAAAATGATTCTACAGACATAACAAATGACATGAAAATAAAAAAAACTCTATTAAAATGGGCAAAATATGGAGAGAAAAAAATAAATAAACAGAAAATAGTTATAAGGTACCAAATGATTCTACTGAGTCATGTCCATTAAAATGGATGATCAAATCATTTGACTATCATTCACCAAGACTCCTGATACAGCAGCCAAAGTTTTTTTTCTTCTTTCCTATTTTGATAACCTTAGTGATAGAATTCTTTCTTTATCGATGATAAATGTTGCCTTCTTAGCCTTGGTCTTGCAGAAGTTGCTTTCATCAATGAAGATTACAATATCAGTTCATAAAGATGAATATCATCTGCCATCATATATACCTCTCTCTGTTGGGCGAAATTTGTTTTAACAGGACCAATATCATTTTAAAATGCTAGGAATTTGGTCATCCCAGAGAGCTTTTTAAAATGTTAACGAAAATAAGGCTTACAAAGTCATTAGTCATTTGTAAGGTAGAGAAGGCAGCAGGTATGAGCATGTGATATTCATCTTGAACTGTAGAACCAGCATGGATTATTTTTTAGAAGAAAAAGAATGTCCTTCCCAAATTTAGTTATTTTCTTGACTAAAAATACTGGCACCACTACACACCCTCTCCAAAACCAAAGTCTTTAACAACATAAACCCATTCACATAGTAGTAAGATTTCAAAGTAAAAAAAAACAACAAAAACAAACAAGAGGCATTATCAAACTTTCAGCTTGTATTGCATTTTTACCAATGTTGTCACTACAAATGTATATTAAAATTTGTCTATTTTGGAAAGTTCTTTCATTTAAACCCAGATTAAAAATATGAAATATTGAATTTCCTAGTTGTCTGAAACAAGCAGTTTTCTTTTCATTATGTTATACTGTTTGTGTTAATTTCAATTGCATGAGCTGTTTTCAAGCATTTAGAATAAATTGGACAACACATGAAATGAATGCCCATACCCATGGAAATTTGAAGACAGCACCTCATATTTTTAAATGAATGAAAACAAATGTGATAAAATTTACACTTTAACCTTTTACCTCAAAATGAAAGCAAACACACTACCATGGGCAGAAGAGTACACATGTATAATTGAATCAAATAGAAATGATAACAAAAAAAGAGGAAGAGGGAGGCAAGAAAGATTGTTAGAAGCCTTTGAAAGTAAAGTTTGCAGTACATTTAGATCAACCTCCCTTACACCAGGGTTTAAATAAGGAGGATGAAAGACCTCTGGCTGAAGAAACCTTTATTGGATCATCAAATTTACAGCAAAAAGCTGGAGATGTGATTGAATATTACAACTAAAAATGTATTTACTACTAGAAATGAAGTTACCACGAACAAAAAAGAAAACTCAGGGGAGAAAAAGTCAGTCTATTTACAGGAAACAAACTTCAATCCCCATTGTCATTATGTCTTTGTGACAGTAACAAGAAAAACACCAAAATTTTCAATAATCCTTATGAAAAGATAATTATTGTCCGTTGGACATTTTTAACCATAAATTTTCCAAAACCTGATTAAAAAAAAAGTTCACACAGACTTTTCTCACATGGCTTAAAAAAATGACTGCATGACTGCCTAACAATAAATTTAACTATAATATATGAAAATTTTTAAGTAACAGAGCCATGTTTGTCAAGAAAGCTAAATGATGGCTTTCATCAATAATTTTGAGTCCTGCAAAATCTATCATGCATGTGAAATAACTCTAAGGTGGATTGTTCATTATTTCAGGACATAGTCTGTTAAATCCTTTTATTACAATGCATTTGGTGAAAACTTGTCAGCTTTTTATAGAGTTCGTCATTTTAAAAATATGTATGAAGTAGTGTTCACCCATTAACTAAAACTAACCTAGAGATTAAAAAAAAAAGTCCTAGCCCACGGGTTCACATTTGCAAAAATCTAGTGCAATGAATAGAAAAAAAGTGGAGATTAAATTTTGTTCAGAATTTCTATAAAACCCACTCACATACACCCATAAATATGTTGCAATCAACGCCTCTTAAATGCATGAAGGAACTACATTTAAACACACACTTGCGCTTGGTTTCACCCAACACAACATTCAAAACCATTTTGTGTGTGCTTTGCTCACAATTAAAGTTTTCTACTGTCAGACACATAGTTTATATTCATTCAATCACAACCCTCCAGCAGAACCTAGAGAGAATGCATGGTATCCCTTGCACAAGCAACTAAAAGTAGTATCTTAAAAACAAAAATTGTATTTAGCACACCCACCACACACATCAAAACTTAAGATGAAAAGCTTTCTCACAACAATGTTATATCAATCTTCCTGGCAGTTGTTCTGTGCTGGCTGTTCTACCCCGTAACCGCAGATCTCCACTGCCTTGTATGCTAAGATCACCTACTGACCGCCGACTTTCCTGAGAAAAACAAGCAAAATATAATAGTGTATACATTTTATACCATGTATTTTTCTACCATATGACTAAAGCATAATTATTTAAATCAGGGAAATATTTATTATTATTTTTATTTCCTGGTCATTATTTAAAGTTTAACCTCTTGCAATTTTAAAAAATTGCAACAATTCCTTTGTCTTGAATATTTTTTTTTCATATGGATATGCACGTCCTTACATAAAATCTCAAAATTAAATACCAAGACTTTTATATCTTTATGAAAGACAATTTCACATTCATAATGGTTTCAAAAAGAATCCTACAAAGAGACACAGGCATAGGTAAGATTTGGAAACCTGATCATCTACCAACTGAGCTATGTGGCGATCCCTATCTGGGAAAGGGGGAGGGCTAGCTTGAGTCAAGAGACTATGGTAACCATTTCTACTATTTTGGACTATCTAAAAATAGCATAGTTGCAAGGTTTTATAAATTAGTACAAGTGTTATCTTTTAAATTTTAAACAGTTTCTTGTTATCAGCATATTGCAAGTTTCATTCTTTCTTAACATGGAAATAAAGTTAGATGAGGAAACATTTCATGATGATGAAAAGAAAAAGTTCACCTTTCATTAAAAGATCTTTTGAATTTTAAATACATGTATTTGAAGCAATTGATTTCTTAATTTTAACCAACAATAGCTTTTCACTTACATGTAATTTATCATCATTACTACTGATTATGTTGAGAACTGACATGGAGCTTGCTCTTTTCATGCTGTGAAAGATTAGAAAACAATACACTTTAAAAAGCAAATAAAAAATGATTTGTCAAATTCACAAAAAGAATGATTCCTTTTCTAGCTTCCTTCAACATTAGCTACCTGTTAATAACTTGAAATCTGCTAGTAAACAAAATATATTTTTCACAGGATGTTTTCTCCACTCAAATTAATGACAAGGAGAAAACTTGAAAAGATCATTCAGTATGGTGATAATGAAGCTTGAAGAAGGCACTGTTTCACGTGGCCATTAACAAAATTCTGATTAAACATATGACAGCTCTGGAAAAAAAAGGGCATACAAAGCCGTAGATCTGTAGGTGCATCCCCATTTCCCCCACAATTAACCCAGCAAGGAGTGGATTCATTCTTACCTAATTTAGATGTAGTTTTCAACAAAATTGAAAAAAAAAAAAAGGCATTTGGCATCTAAATCATCTTTTCTCAAAAACATTGTGACTAGAAGAAAAGATGATTTTTAAACTTTAACTCAAATAGAAGTTAGATATTTTTTATAGACAGCTTGAACCATAGAGCCGAACAAGAATTTTCAAGGCATTTAGAAAAGAAAAATAAGACTACATAGGATACAATTCAAAAGGGAGCCATTAAACTACAGAAGCAGTAGCATGTAAAGCCATTTTGTAAGAAGAAAATAAGGATAATATACATTAATGGTTAAATTAAAAAGAACTGCAGCAACATCAGAGCCATTACTCATTTTAACAGCTTGGCTATTTATTTTGGCTTTATTTAATATTTCTGGGTTTTATTTGCACTTGGAATATATGTAAATTAACATGAACTACACAGGAAATATCTCAGGCTATATATATATACAATGTATTATCAAGTCCATAACTAAAAACATAAGGTGAAAGAGCTTCCCAAAAAACACAGCAAATGAAATGAGATATGAAAAAATTTACAATTTTGTGGATTTTTCATCTTAAAAAAAAACAACAAAAGTTTATCTACAACTTTTTAAAGTCATTCGAGTCACTTAACTTTAATTTAAAAGGATCACACAATAATAAAAGCAAACACAATGATAAAAATTGCAAATTTTTTTCTTCTTCTGTCCACAAAAAATGAACTTGCCACAAAGAAAGAAGCAACCCAGTACATATAAGTTTTACCGAGACAGTGCAAAAACAACTGATTTAAAAGGTTACTTTACCACAGGCATGGGTAAGCGGGTCTGAAAGAATTACAACTATAGAATCAGCAAAAGACTTTATGTAAACAACACTAATGAAAGTTGTCTAGTCCACTGACTCATTACTTGATTTTTATTCAACAGCTTTAAAAGGATTATATTTCAAGTTTACAGCTATTTTTGCTTGTTTCTCAAATTGTTATAAAGAAATTAGAATAGTCCTCCTAAAATGCACCCAATGAAATTTTCATCACATTATGACAAAAAGTGAAAATACAAAGACATGGCCGAGTTGTTAATTCAAGGTAGAAAAATTACCATTACAATGCTATGCAGGCATGTTGCCATAAAAAAATACATTCTTGAAACTTATTTGGCAACATGGGGCTTTAAAAAACAATAAGAGCAAAACTTCCGCATTCTTGCTGCAGTTCTTGGTGTACTGTCAGTAGTAATACAGTGTAATATGTCCACCATCCACAATTTATGGGCTGAGAGAATTGGCAGGACACAACTTTCTAGTGAGGAGAGAAGTTGACTCAAGACAAAAAAAAAGGCAAATAGAAAAGCATAAATGTAAGTATGTGTATAGAACTGTACAATTACAGGTGTCATATGAAAATCAAGGGAATCGATTTTGCATAGAATGCATATAAAACATCATAGCAAATATTGCCAGAAACCAGCAGGTTCATGCTGCATTTTTCAATTTGTAAAGAAAGAACATGCAATTTGTTTTTGCCTGTCTGTAAATAGAAATTGCAATGCACAGAAAAGTAATCTTTTTCTTCTAAGAACAAAAAATTAAGATTTATTTTCCACAGAGACAGACAGTCTGCATATGTATTAAAAAGGAGGCAACTGGCAAAATCGACTACCTCACTTACTATAACAAGCTAAAAACAACACAAGAGTTAGTACAACAAAAGTAATTTTTTTTGGATGACTGCAAGACATTAAAATAATGCTTTGTGTTCTTGAATATCAAAGCATGATCCTCATTACAAAATCTTTTTCATTTGAAAAGTTATTGATGCCTAATTTGTAGGCATTAGTAAAAACTCAGCCTTTGCCTATCTGTTTATGTGACCAGCCTACCATATAATTTTTTTTATGTATATATCTATCTATACAGGAAAAGTAGGAGTGGGGCAATAGTGTGGGACTTTCCATAAAGAAAATATCTTTAAACTAACAGCTTAGCTTTGGATGTTTTCAAATTATAATTGCCGGAGTGTAAAAAGATGCAAATCCAATAGTGTTTCTTTTGATGCAAAAAAGTGCAACTTTTTAATAATAAAAAAAAACAAACAAATGTTACAAGAATCGAGAAAGAAAACCTTCATAAAATTGCGTGACGGGCAAAACACTAACCTTTCCATTGGAATCCAGTTTCTGTTTGATTAAGGAGGGGATATAAGGCAAAGCATTTGAAAAAAGATAAAAAGCTTATAGGTACTGGGAGCTCAAAGAAAACTGCAGAACGTTTTGACTGTCTGTGTGCCAGTTGAATTGATACATGGTCTTATTTTCAACACACAAGCTGCATAGTGGGGAACATTTATCATTGCGATATAACAATTTTGGAAACTCTTGCTCTAAGAATCAAAAGAATAGTTAAATAAGAAATCTGTTCACATGTGTAAAAAGTTACAGTGATTGCCGAGTTGTATGGTACTTCAGAAGACAAAAAAAAACCCAACATATCATTTCTATCCAAACACTGAAAAAAAATAACGTTTCAAGACCATGGACTTCACAAAATTTGTACAGTATGTGGAAACATCTTACCCTTCAAGAAATCATTACTCCTCCTTTAAAATCTGCTCCATTTACTTAAATATACCCCCAAAATAATATTTAATGTACATTATTTTTCTTCATATTTATAGAATGATATGGAGCATCAATGAAAGATTGGTTCACGACAAGCTATTAATCTTTGATAAATGTTGCTCATTAGGAATTTTTAAAGTTTTTTACTACCCTTACAAAAACAGAACATTTGAAGGATTTTTTATCAACGAGAACTTAGAAAAAAGCACTGTGTCATTCACTTGTCATTTGTGATGTCTTATAAATTGACTGGTAAACTCCTTATGGTTTATCTTTTGTTGGACACATTGGGAGGAGAGAGAGGGGTGACAAAACACCTTTACACTTTAATAAAGATTTTATTACGAAGGATTAGAAAAGAAAACTTTACTGAATGCCAGCTTCTGTATGTAAAACTAGTCAAATAAAAGTCATAATTTTTGTATGACCTTTAAATATATTATAAGTTAATTTCAAAGAGTATTTAAGCACCTCACAATTAACAAAGCACAAAAGCAATAAAATATACTGGTTCTACACTATAAAATATAAAACTAAATTTAAAGTGTTAAAAAAAAATAATTCCGTTAAATTAAAGAGTAAATGCCTGGATCCTGTGTCTCAGAAAGCTAAGCTTGGAAACAAATGGTGTTTTGAATGCCACAACTGGTTGTAGGTTATGAAAGGGAAAAGGGAATCCAAAGTCTAAGAAATTGACCAAACCAAACCTTTCTGAATGATAGAGTGATCGGACTTGCCAGTTCAAGCTAAAATAATGAAATAAAAATAATTTTCATTTTCATCAAGAGGTACATCTTTTCTTTATGCCTGATTCTAATCTCGTGTCTGGCACCTAAATAGAGGCAATGTATGATACTTTTATTCACCTTGCTCAATCCGTATTAAAAAATGTGAATTGCAAAGAAAAACGTGTGAAATCTATTAAAAAATTGAAACCCTGATAAGTGCAGAAATCAAAGAAGATATGTGCAAAAGTAAGATAAACATGGTATAATGTTACAGTAGAAGAATAGTTCATAGAAAAATATAAAATCATAACTAAAAAATATATTTTAAAAACATTCACAATGAGGTCTAACAAATGTGAATACAGTAATGAAAATAATTCACAGCAGACTTTTTTTTTGGTACTAGGTATCATCTAACCTGTATTTTAAAAGTGTTTTAAATGTATGATATGTAAAGTTCATAAAAAATATATTCATTTTCACAAATTTTGAGAAAATACAGACATTTGCGTTTAAAACCATGGCCAGTTATGCATTAATAAAAAGATAACCCATAACCAAAATTCAGTTGACTCATGAGATCGCAACAACTTAAGGAAATATACTTAAGTATATATAATGCCCTACTTCCAGAAAAAGCATGGTGATTGGGATCTTTCAGCAATTTTCATCATTTTTCCTTTTAAAGTTTTTGATTAAAAGAATCTTAGCTCCCCTTGACAAAAAAAAATTGTGGATTTAGAAAAGCAAAACTAGGGGGAAGAAAAACATTTGAGGTTCCTTCTTCAGAGTTTAGAAATGTCACCGCAAACAACAACTCTTGAATCCTGTGTAAAATGGAAGACTATGGATGAAATCCTCAACTATCAATGTGTATCTCATTACACAGTGTGAAGTTTTTCTTACAGAAAAATTCTTTTATGAGACATGGCGTACCTTCCACCTGCATCCCCTTCGGGGCCTTTTCCTTTAAGCTTCTGGACAAGTTTGGCACTGCTGCGCTTCAACGACGCCCTCAATTTGGTAAATGAGCCACTGCGCCGCATCCTTCCACTCTGATTGGTCAATTAAGAGGACAGGACAATGTGATTGAAGACAGAATTTTTTTCGGGGGGAGAAAAAAAAAAAGAAAAAAAGAAGGGAGGTAAAATGCAAGAAGAAGAACCTTTTTAAAGACGGTATTCAGAGAAGGAAAGTTAGGAGTCTGCAACAAGTTCGTCACAAATATTCATATGGACAAATAACAACAAATAAAGGTAAAGAGATATATTTTAATATTTCAACACTCTACTTGTTCTATTATGATAATAAAATTATAACTGTTGGTTATGGTAAATATTGATGAATAATGCATTTGATAGATGTATATATATATATATAGATAGATAGATGGATAGATAGAGAGATGGAGGGAGGGAGAGAGAGAAGATGGAGGGAAGGGAGAAACAGAGAGTGAGAGAGAGAGAGAAAGAGAGAGAAATATGTTGTTGTATTTAAACCAACGCCAAAAGTTTATCGATAGACTTTCAATTATTAGGTATTGATTAGTACTACAACTGTACATCATTTATTCTATCTTTGACCTATCCTTATTATGGTGTTTGTATGATCATGCACAATTTGCGAGTTGAGCAGGGATATCTTTGAAAAAAAGTCTTACAATGACAAAGTTAGCGATATCAATATTTGCCATGCATGTAAAAAAAGGCAAGATAATATCACTTTTTATTTTTTAAAATTAAAGATTGATCAACATGTATCTCTCATAGATAGGAAGCATTAAAAATTGGCAGCCAAGAAGATAAAGAATATTTTTCTATTTCTGTCAAACTTAACGGTATCAGCTCAATCACATAGGAATAAAGATCTAATTCAAACTTTTTATTTTTAATCCCTTTTTTTCCTATTTCTTAACAGAGGAAAGGGATCAGAGTAGGTGAAAAATAAACCACAATCAGAAGCATTTAACTTTAGAAATGTTGCAAATCATTCAAAATTAAGGAAAAGGATGTTAATGGAAGAGGATGGAGGAATCACACAATCTTTATTTTGGATATACACACATCTTAATGTGATAAACATCAATAAATATTGACACAGTAGGCACAGCTTGGTAAGTATGAGCACTGAGTTTCCTAGTTTAGAGGTGGGGTCTATTTTCTGTTATTATCAACCTTTAGTAAAAATACTAATTTGAAAAAGATTATTTTCCATCGTACACAAGTTTGAAAAAAAAAAAGAACACCCACATCAAATAAGAAAAAAGATTAAAACCATCCCCAAAACCTTGGTTATTTTATTCATGACGGTTACCTTACATAAAAAAAATATGCTGCCTCATATTTGGAGTAAAAGGTATCTATTTGCGCTGACAAAATGTAACCGATTATTTTTACTTCTGGGGAAATAATTCAGTTCATGCTTTACCTTGTAAAGAAAGCCTTTGATAGCACATCACCTAATAATTTTTTTGTTGTATTTAAAATGTAATAAAGGAACAATTGATTAGGTAGAAAAAAAAACAAAAAAACAACACCCATAGAATATCTTGTATCTGGTTCCGTGATATAAATCAGGACCTAGATAGTAGACGGGCCAGATTGGAGAACCGGGGCACATGGTACAGCATTATTTACAATGGAATGAGAAGGTGCCCAGTTAAAAATCCACAATCTGGCAAATTAGTTGGATTTTGTCCTCTACTGGTTGGTTCAGTCACTGACCCATGATGTCAGTTTGTCACCGGCTGTGCTAGAATCCCTGCACCGTCTCTGTGTGACAGCAAGTAAAATTGTCAAGTGTTGGGACCTGTCCGATATAATACATAGCTGAAGAAGCCGATAAAGCCAAACTAAACCTAGATATCTAGATACAAATATCTAGTCTAATTTTATACATCTAGCATTAACATTATTGGAAAAGCTGTGATTTTGTTTAAGGACCTGAGTAAATGCACATACGCATAAATTGTTTTCTGCTTGCAAGAAAGCTTGAATTTCCCACATATCAATGCAAAACACGAGCTGCTCCTTAGTTAACCGTCTTGGGAATACTATACATGTATTTAATTAAGATAAGGGCTTTATGTTGCTGATGTGGTGTCACTGACTCTGTCGGATAAAGATCAACAAAAAACATGTTGATTAGATGGGACTAGTTCATGTTATATTTTTAAAATTATAATTAAGCTTGTGTTTTACTCAATATTTATTGATAACTGAACCAAATGAGCTAATCAATTGACTAGGACTGCAGTGACAAAATTTATTGCGCTAAAAATCTGTATTTTCCTTATGAACAGTTAGCAGCTGTGCTTTTTTACGTTTGAAGCTGAAACAGAAGAGTATTAGAAAATCCACTTGAGGTTTTTGAAAATATTACAGTTTTTAAAGTTATGAATACTACAACCTCTTTGCTTGATACTGTTAATAATGATGTGTAACTGAATAGGCACCAAGGGTTTTGACTAAAATCCCAAAGTGTTTTGTGCAAAAAAAAATATTATTTAGCAGAGTTTTCTCTCCCCCCCCCTGATGAGCGCATAGAGCACCACCTTTGTGTAGTGGTTATGCGCGCTAGAAAAACTATGTATTATTATTATTATTATAGTATCAACATAATTGGGGTGTACAATGTCAGTCTTGGTGTGAGAACAAGATATTCTATGGGTGTTGTTTTTTTGTGTCTAGATCTAAATTCTAAATCATAGGATACAGGTCCAATGAGCCAAAGCCTTAAATAGTTCCTTTAGTTCCATTTGGAAATGACTGATCGTTTATTTTTGGAGGTACCATTCTTCAATCGGCAATTTAAAAGGGAATGTATAAGACAAATTGGGTGTTCCCGTAAAGATCGGCAAAGTATGAAAATGATAAAAAATCACCATGTCTTTATATAGGCTACTAAAATATTCATAAAACCGCTTTTAATGTACATGTGACTTGCACCCGACTGCTGCAAATAGTATTCTTACATTGGGGACCAGGGCCTGTTAAAATTGTCTGATATCGCAGTTCTAAATTTAAGTTCCCAGTGACAAAGGGAAGAGTGATAGATGTTTATAATGTAAACAAAACTGAGGATGGACAGGTCGCCGGTGGTGGAAGCATGTTGTTGATATCAACCGCATTCGCAAAACAAAGCAACGAGAAAACGATTTCTAGTCAATAGGTCTGTGCAGGGAGTAGAGACGCACAAAATCAGACTTCTTAGCAGAATTTAAAGTCTTTTGATGGGTTCAATAAATGACTGAGCTGACCGTATGGGATTGCCAAAAATGGCCGCAAGCAATCTGCAATGAGCATGTATTTTCAAGTCCAATCATATTACAGCCAAATAGTATTTTTCAGCAGTGATACTGACATGCTCAAATACGTTTAAAATGCGTATATGTGTACTACTGGTTGGCAGCTATGAAATAGGCACAGGATAATAACTTTTGGATCACACACAAGCAGGGAAGAAGAAAACAAAAAGTAACCATCAATAGTTTTTAAATTGTTTTATCGATTACACGGTGCTCCATTTCAAAACGTGACTATTTGATTATATTACTTCAAGCTAATGGGAATAAAAATCCTAATACTGACATTTACTATCACAAAGTTTCTTCTTTAAATGTTGTTTATCTTTAATGCATATCCTTTCTTCACTTCATGCTATGAGCGTTCTTACTGTCCCTAAAAGTTTTGTTACACAGTAAGCTGAAAAGGGTACCAGAAAGGAAGGGAAATTACCAGGTGATGTGAGGCAATTGTTTTTTGGTTCAGTGCTCATACTCACCCCATCCCCGTGCCACTGAGCTTCTCTACTCACATCCTCATTTTCATCATGGCGAGCAATCATGCGACCCCGGTTGGAGGCCGGAGGGGTGTCTGCACCACCTAAATCCGAAGTCAATTTGCTGATCTTGCCACCAGCTGCCATTGCCTACATACACACACAGCCAGGGCAGGAAAGTCACCAGAGAAAGAAAACCCAACTTTATGCAAAGCCAAGCTGGCAAAATTTTCTCTCTCTTTCACTCTTCCTTATGCTCATGCTCATGCTCATGATGTAAATGATTATTTTGATTTCCCTTGTTTGTATTATACACTTGCCTAACTTTGATATATATACTTTCTCAATTACATGCTTCTCCTTTAAAAGGTTTTTTTATTTGAAAGGGTCACAACTGATCTTTCCCCTTTTCCCCGATTCAACTTAAAGTCCCTTAATATGACCAACAATAAAATCATACTTCATGAAAAAAATTGAATAAAAAGGAAAAAAAGAAACTTGAAGTGTATTTCCAAAAGACGAAGAAACATTATGTAGAAGATTCCCATATACCAATGTTTGAGTATTGTTTGGAACACACACGAAGGCTACAAATAATATTTAAAAAAATGTTTGCAAATAGCAGCATATCCAACTGCATGAAAAAAAAAGATCTCTGTGTTAATGAGCTGAGCTAATAGAGGAAGTGAGGGAACAATTTTCACAAAAAAATGAAGATGCATTGACCAAGACATAAATGAAAATGGCAACCTACACAGCTGTATAAATATAAGGACAGCCCATGTTACACTAAAATATTTTCACGCCATGCATAGCGCAACACAAAAGCCACGTGGTGACGTGCAGGTTGAATTGGATGGACTTTATATATTTCAATAACAATGTAAAGCAATTTTTCACATTAGCAATCTGTGTTCATGCCAGGGGAATTTTTAGTCTAGAGAGTTTTTTTCTCACACGAATACAATGGGCTAATTAACAGGCAAATGTCAGGTATAGGTGTCATTTTACTATTTCAGTCCAGAGTAAAGACTGCAGCTTTTCAGTTAATTTTTCTTCCTAGTGTTACGATTGCTATAAAGAAAAAAACAAATGTCACTTTTGGCAATCTTATCAGCTATTCAATTTACCTCTTTATATAATTAACTTTGACTACTTAAGAAAGAAAGGAGTTTGGTGCCACATTGATAAAAGAAATTCTGTAATATCAAGAGAAAGTAAAAAAGATAAGAAATAAAGAATGAGAAAAAAGAGATCACAGTTGTCATTTTTTTTTTGCAAGTATAGAATTTGACCAAATCAGAGGGGAGGATGAGTCGAAGAGCAGCATCCACCAAGTAAGGGCTGTGTTGAAGGCAGCTGTGCTGAGGGATAAATCTCTTAAAATATAAGCTCAAGAAAAAAAAAGATCAAATTCTCACAAATCTAACATCCCAGGAGCCATCCTTAAAATATAATGTGGCATAGATGAAACATTGTTACAAAGAGGGTTTAAAATATTCATGACTGGACAACTTTTCCACAGTGAACTAATCAATACAAAACAAGATTTTCAATATATGTCATGAGGGTGATTAATACAGGATAAAAAGATATAAAACCAAAACACTGTTAAAGTGTCCCATTCAGCATTTTATTTTTATTTCAGTTTCATCACAAAAGGATATGAAAATAAGAGAAAAAGAGTGCATGCCAGACTGAAGAGTAGGTCAGCCCCATGTTGCCAAACATTTTTGAATTTTTACCTACAGCGTCAATTTAGATTTCATGTGTTAAAAAACAGGCCAAAGTAGCTGCATAGCAGTTACCATATCACATATGTCTTTGTCAGCTTTTGCCATGTCAGAAATACAAACACTTTGCAAATTAATTTTTAGCTTGTAAGACTATCTAGTTAAAAAAGAGCAAGAACAAACTGCTTTAATTTTTCAAAACATGTACCATTGCTTTGAATAAAATATGACTTACGTTTTTCTTGGACTTCATGGCACATTCCTCCAAGGTCTCTGCCGCTTCATATTTACCTTGTCGGCGGTAAAGAGCACCTAGGTTCTTAAGTGTTGTGGTTACTGTTGGGCTGGGAACAGATGTGTTAAATTACATTGGTAATACAAGGAAAATTATAATAAACTCTTCATGCTCAACAAATGCCATTGCTGTGTTTCCAATCAATCATCATTCTTTTATAATTGTTTCTTTCTCATTACATGGATTTAAAAAAAAAAAAAAAAAAAAACCACAAAAAACTTAAAAACATTTATAACAGTTTTTCTGTTACTGTTACAAGATTGTTAAAGCTTTCCAAAAGAATGAAGACGTAATTGACATTTCACAGAATGTCTCTTTATCATGCCCAAATAGAGAAATACTCTGGTAAAAGAAGTACAAAAAAGATACAACAACAATCTATGCTGTCTGCAAAAGAGGTTTCATTCTGAGACTATGATTTTTATCACGTTTTTAAACTTTCAGAAACACTTAAAGATCTTTATTTCTTTAATGCTGCACATATGCAAATATTGAATTGCACATTTGTCTGATCGATTCAGAAATAAAACCATCATACTAAATAGTGATACAAAAATTCGCTTTACCTGTCAACTTTGGCATTTTTGTGCCAGCCACCATACTCTGGCATTGCAATTGGTGTCCCATCTTTGTTCTTGCCCTAAAAATTACAGTCAATCTCTATATTCATGTTCATGTTTTAATATATAAGACCTGAATGAATGTGTATCACCAGTTAGGGAATGAATGGCTGCAAATAAACATAGATGAAGGGTGACAAAACTGAGGTGATTCCATCCTTACTTAAGCAACTTAATTGTAAAAATGTGTTTATAAACGATGAAGAACTTTTTATATCATCTAAAGTTAAAATTGATGTGTCATTATTGATAAAAAATTTAACTATGGCTGTTTATATTATTAGAAAAGTATGTTTTCTGGAGCTGAGAAAAAGTAGCCATTTAAGATCAATTAAAAACTTATTTTGTCTTTTGCAAGCGTCGCTTTTCAAAGGTGTGAAAAAGTAAGCAAATTTCAGAAATTCAAAATCGCAGGGCTAGAAGTATAAAGTGTACACACAAATAATGTCAAAGTGCCAGCACCATCTTAATCAATAGATCAATGAATAGTTTGGAGGATTCTCAGCCTCCCTATCACATTATGACGTTTATATCACTGATGAAGGAATATTGTTTCATGTAAAAAAGGATTTGAACTGAAATATACCACATCTAAAGCTATTTTAAATTAAATAAGTTTCATTCTCATCACCTGCAGGAAAGAAAGTAAAAACTGTCTTCTCCTCTATTTCTCCCACACGATTAGTAATAAACAATTAATAAAAAGACGAAACAAACGAGATAGTGAAATCAACCAACTTCTAAGCGCAAAAGAAATATATAGTTTTATGAACTTATCCAGAAATAGAGGAACAAAATATCAGCAATAACAGCGCAACACTCAAGTCAGTTAACCAGGTGAGCAGTCATGCCAAACTCCCATTTTTTTTACACCCAGTCACCCGTGCTAGACCCACAATGACCATCTGGTAGTAGGGCGGCCTTCAAAAGCAGGGTTAAAAGAACTTCATTGACTTCCAATAAAATAAATAGTTTATAAAATAGTAATGCTTACTGTTTTAGCCTCCAACAGTTTGCAAACTTTTAAAAGAGTTAAAACTCTCTTTTTTACATCATTCATTGACGGCATGTCATTTTATGAAAAGATAGCTATCAATTCATAAAAGTATTTAATATAATCATATTTTCAATGAACCATTTACGAACCACAAGTCCTTTGTCTTTTAAGTCTGAATATTTACACATGCCATTTCCTTTAAACTAACAATTATAGAATAGTATATTTATTTTAACATAACTCTCAGAAATGTACTCTGGTGATTTGTTTGCATATGTACCATCTGTTTTTTGCTACATCTCCCTGATTTAAATATTCATATAATTGTATTGATTTTGTAATACAATTTATTTGCTAGTTATTTACAATGATTCTTATTGTTTATAATACTGCTTTTATTGTACAAGCTATTAGCTAAAACTTTATTATGATTCTTTATTTTACAAAAATTTTTAGCAAAATTTGTTATGTCGATTGCTTGATAGAAAATGTTAAGTGCTTTGAGCAACACAATAGGAAAGTTGCTATATAAATGTACTTTATTTTGTATTATTAGTAGAGTAGTAATTTTTTTCCTTCGATTTTGGACAGTGAAAATACATGAAAAAAAAAAACCCAGATGCATGACAAGTTACCCCTCATGCTACAGGGATTGTTAATAATATTGCATCATCCATCTTTCTCACTATTGCCCCAAAGAAGGCTTTCTTGCAGACAGGTCCCAAGCCTATGAAGCAACCATCTCCCACTACATAACTTTATATCTATAAAACACACACAATTTAACCTAGTTTTTAGGTACAAAAATTGTCTTATTTACCACCATTATCGAATTTATCTTATTAACCTAAGATTGTGAATTCAGATGAAACAATTTTTGTTGGTTTGTTTTTTTTAAAATCAACTTTTTGGGGTGGAGTCCCTCTCAAACGCCCATTAGGTTATGTCAACAATAATATGACCTACAGCCTATAGTATCAGGTTTATGAATTTATTTTCAATATAATTCTGTAAAACGAAAAACAAAAAAAATATGAGAAATTTCATAACATCTGAGAAGATTCATCTCAGCATCACTACATTAACTATTTAAGTAAAGGTGCAACTTACCGAAAAAAGAAAAAAAATTTATTTCACACAATGATGTTGCTAATAAAAAATGGATACTTCACCTTGCATTCTTCCCTCTCCTCAGCTCTCATCCATATAGGTTTGTTTTCACCTAAAGAGAACCAGAAAAAAAAAGAAAGAAAAAAAAAGAATATAGTATATAATAACATTGTTACATTACACAAATACAAAAACATTTTACCTTGACATTCAAAGCAACATTCATTATTTCAAAATCAGTTGAGAAATGTCCAGGTAGGCCTACAGGCATATTACAAGTTTTTATGCATGGGTGGGAGGAAAAAATTCAAAAGGTCTATTGAACAAGTGAATTTTGGTAATTTTTTTCGGAAAAGCCTGCAAACCATGGCAGATTTTTTCCTAGGTACTAATAATGTACCTCTGCAGGCCTGCCTTTTATACAGATCCATTAAAAGCATAATGGAAGCCCTAATTGAACCAATCATTGCAGTTTTGAAGGGTAAATAATGTTCATGCTAGGCACAATTTTGGAAAATGTTTTAGTTAATGACGGTTTGAGATCTAAAACTTTTTGTTCTTCTTTTAATGATGCCACTTGTGATAAACCTGTACCAAAAGTCTTATTAATATGAAAATAGGTTTAACCGGCTATAAATAAATATAAATTGAGACCTAAGAAGAAAAAAAACCCATTAAAGTTGTATTGGGATTTTATCTTCAACTTTGAACTAGATCTACGGCTAAATCTAGATTTGATGTCCGATGTTTGATCGAGTCATTGAATACCTGAGGTTATTCGTTTTTCTTTTCCTTCTAAGTATTAAAACTTATTCGCTTTTCAAATCGATAACAAAAACCTTCATGACTAAAATTTTCTTTTTCTTGAAAATACACGCTATTTCCACTTTCGGTTTCAATCCTCTATGACGTAAGGAGTTTGATGAACTAGATTTGCACCGTTCTTTGTCAGGAATAATAAAAAGTTGTCATGTCACCAAAAAACAATGAAAAAAATAAGAAAGGCATCGTTGGATGCAGATTGGTGACCTCTGCATCCCTACCTCAGATTAATGCGAGCATAAAAGAGCCACACTAAAAAATCTGAGGCAGGATCACTCCTTTCGAGTCATCGAGAAATCTCTATAGGCTGGCATGCCTGCTTTAGCTGGCACCCTCCCAACCATATTTATCCTAAACTTATTAAAATGTAACACAATTGCATTGACATCCACCAATTAGACCATAGTTTTCTTTCTATCTTTATCTCCTCACTGAACTTTTACATTGCTTTCCCCGAAGGTTTAAGCTTGTCAGAAAAACAAACAAACAACACCTTTATTTATGAAATGAACATATTTCATATACTTGAATCTCAAGATTGGTTTTGAAAATGCCAATGAAACCCTAACATATAAATTTTTTTTTTAAAGATTTATCATGCTGTTTTTTTCCAAAATGGATCACCATATTCATATGTGAAGGCATAGTGATTTTAAGTTTGTGAGAAAGGACTTACCAGTTATCTTGCCAAATTCTTTTTCATGTGCCCTTGTTAAAACTTCTTTATATAAACCTTCTGCATGCTTGTATTTCCCCTGTTTCAAATATGCTGATGCCTGCGAAGAAATATACATGGATGTTAAAAGTCTGAAGGACTTGTTACCTCTATTAAACAATCAGTTGGTAAATACACCAATCAAAACAGATCAATTTGTTTTATTTGGAACTATTGTAATTAATAAATGTATATCATTAAACAAATAAGTTTTATCTTCAGCTTATTAGGCCTGTTTAACCAGCCAGGAGAAGTTGAATGGATTTTGAAAGATGACAGAAGTTATTTGCTGTACAAGTATATACTTATGACTGCTGAGAATTTGTTTTACTAAAGCTTTAAAAAAATGCTATGCTAAGTTCATGCAAGTAAGAATATGTTGTTTTAAAAAGAAAGTTTTCGAATATTTTCGGAATATATTATTAATACAAAATAATACTCTAATATATTGTTATGCACATAGAGACAGCAATACGCACAAAAAAGTAAAAAGAGAGAACGAAAAAAAAACCCACAAACAAAACATGTACTTCTAGAGAGAGAGACATCTCATTTTAAATCAAACGAGTTCATATCTTGCAAAGATGAACATTTGTTTATGCAAATAAATTAATGAGCAAGTTTCCAAAAACTTTTAAAACTCTCATTAAAATCATATTTTTCAAAGATCCACTTTCCAATATTGAGAATTTTTGTTTCAATCAATATTTTTTCATTTAAAACATTTCCTCAAAACTACAAAAACAAGGAAATAATCTTCCTGTAAATTGCCTGCAAATTTGATTTCTTCTCAGGCCCCCAATTTGTTGTTTACAGATCTCAATATTTATCACTTCTCACAGAAAAGATTGAGAGAGAGAGAGAGAGAGAGAGAGAGAGAGAGAGAGAGAGAGAGAGAGAGAGAGAGAGAAAGAGAGAGATTAACATGTAACACTTATGAAAACAAAACACTTAACAGAATATATTTCTTTTTAAACTATATATATTACATATTTTACAAAAAAACGCTCTAACTAATTGAGAAGAAATGGCCCCTGCGACATTGTAAAAAACCCAACTAGGTAGCTTTTTCAATTTGAAGTATAAAACCATTTCATTATTTGTGAGTTTGGACATTTATCACCTATGCGAAAAACAAAAGGGTTTAAAACTGATATTGAGATACAAGTGCTAAGGTATCATATTTCAATTTCTGAAATTAATAAATTAAAAAAAACGAATCAAACTCAAAGAGTAAAAATAAGATAAGTTAAACAAACAGTGTGACTGTTTGATAGCAGATGCACAGAGGTGGCCAGAAGCATTACGAATATTATATATATATTGTTAATCAGAGCTCTGAATTCATTAGCCACATACTCATTTTCTCATCAATCTGATATTCATGAGTACTGGTTTACCATCACCGAGTTATGATTTCATAGGCCCCCAACTTTTATGTCTAACTTTAAAAAATTTTTTTTCCATGTTTAGGTGAAATCTTGCTGTTCTACAAAAAGGTCCAATTTGTGTTTAACCCCTCGCATTGAAAAATGTTTATATCATACATGGTTTGTAGAGTCCAGTAAGATTTAGCATCGTATTTTTTGGACAAATTCCTATCGTAATCATCGCTAATGTTTCAAATGGGTCCTATGAATTTTGTCTTACCAAATTGTTTTGAGTTTTCACAACATTTGGATCGTCAGGTCCCAACTTTTTCTTGTATATTTCTAAAGCACGAAGATAATATTTTTCCACCTGTAACAATGACACATATTGAACAACAAGCGATAGTAAAAAAGAAGTGAATGAAATATATGTCCACATACCAAATAAATTACAAAGATAGCCACATCAGTGTGCGTAAATAAAAACATTGAAAACACGCTGTGAAGCTAAAAAGAATCAAAGGCAAATAAAGAAAGGAAAAAATAAAAAGTGCATGGAGAGGCCCAAAGCATTTTACCAAAGTCCTGAAAGGAAAGAATGTGACTTCGACAGCAAAACCAAGTCTAATGGGAATGTCTTGATTTATTAATTTATTCAGGAACTCCTTTGTTGACATAATGCATTTTAATCTTGTAATGAACATTTTTTCTTCTTCTGTATTATTTCTTTTCAAACTTAAAAAGAGAAGAAAAGACACTACTGTGTTTTCAAATCAATAGCATTACCCGCTCCCCCCAGCGGGGTTTAAAATATTTAATAACTGCCTACTCTTGGGAGTATTTTTTCCCCCTCTGAAATCTCTAATAAATATTTCTCTTTTCCTGCTGCTTTTGCTCAAGTGGAACTAACTAAACTTAAAACACACTCAAGTTATGAAAACTGTTCAAGTCAGGGCATAAATTTGATGGATAAAATTTTAATTTGCCTTGTTCCCTTAAAGGAAAAGCATTTACATCCTGGAGTATATTTTTGGTTGAATATAGCCAAACAAGAAACAACTGATTTTGTTATCTACAATACCAGGAACCAATTCTATAAAATGGGAATAATCATGAGTTTGTGTGCAATTGTAACGGGTGGGAAGGCAAAGCATGCAAAGGAAAATCAATTAAAACCATCTCAAACATTTAAAGGAATATTGCAGATAAAGCAATTAACAGCTTTCTAGATTTGAATCAAATCAGCTTCGCTTTTCTTTCTCCGCTGGATATGCCTGCAATATTCCTTTAAACCTTGAATCAACTAGGTAAAAACAATATAATATACAGATAGATAAATGAAACAAGGAATGACCAGGAAACAACAGGTAAAAGGTACCCCAAGTGGAGCATGACCTCTTACCAAATTGTTTTTAGTTTTAGCTACATTAGGGTCATCTGGCCCCAGTTTGCCCTCATAGATCTCCAGGGCTCTCTGATAGTACTGCTCAACCTGCAAGCGAATTCTCATTAGTCTAATGGGACATCTGGGTTGTGGGTGCGTGCGAGAGAGAGAGAGAGAGAGAGAGAGAGAGAGAGAGAGAGAGAGAGAGAGAGAGAGAGAGAGAGAGAGAGAGAGAGAGAGAGAGAGAGAGAGAGAGAACAGACAGACAGACAGAAAAAAAAAAAGACTTACTGACATTGAGGAAGTGGAGGCATAGAGGCAAGGAGAGAGCACAGAGGGTCAAAAGAGGGAACATTCCTCTGTGAAAGTCTGCAACAGATTGGTCCTCTTTCTGCCACAAAGTGAATCATGAGTAGACAACAAAGTAACAAATATATGCATTAAACTAAACGAGTTATAAAACTGCAGTTATGTTAAAAATAGAAATCATTAATGCAGTGATTAATGTTTCCAGTGTGGGCAAGAAATTTATTGTTCATTTAATAAGTAGCACATACAGAATTATATTGAGAATACGGCGATTTATACGAGAAACTCTACCAGCCAGCGGGAAGAAGTTAGTAATTTCCTTTCAGTTTAGTGATAGTATGCTGGCCGAAGATTTTGGCTTAGCAGTTTTTTCGGTTCAGATGTGCTCCACTGTATCTAAAATATTGAATTCTATGTGCTTATTCTATTCAATATCACAATCTAAATAGATGGATATTGACGGACATGTTTTAAAGTATTGGGATTTTTAGTTGTATCTTTTCTTCACATAACTTCTTAATGTTCAAATACATATAGAATAGAGCTTACCTAAAAAATTAAATAAAAAGGAGTTTCTGATGACACATACCTCTTCATATTTTCCTTGGTTTTGACACAACAATGCCAGGTTGTTTAGCTGCTTAGCCACATCTGGATGATCTTTGCCTAGCACCTGGACACACAAATGATACAGCAATACAAGAAAAAAACTACAATGAAATATCAACCAAAAAATTGCACTTAAAAACTGAGCCAAAAACTGCTTTTTTGTTGTTGTTTTTTGAGTGCAGCTGCTGAGCAAAAATATAGCAACTGGAATCATAAATCGAAAGTAAAATAAACTTGACTAACACATTGCATATTGAATTTGTACAAAAATCATTTTCCAACAAACAAATACTACTTCTCGGCTCAAAATATTTATCTACCGAAACTGATTATTGTTAATCTTTTTGTTTTTAAGATAATCTTTGCTGAGTTTTGGTCTTCATGGCTCAAAGCACAAATAAGGGTTGGTGTAGCAAGCACAGGATCTAAGAATACTTCTGATAGACTTCTCTTGAAAATGGAGTCTTCTTATTATTCATATGTATAGAAAGGTGCAGTCTACTCAAGACTCCAATTGACTATTGTAAACATAGACTTATTAATGCTCTAAACCCAGTTAACTTATGTACCTAAATGCTTACTGCCTGAGCAACTGTTTGTTAAATGTGGCATCTGCTAACATGGAGAAACTTCCACAATGAAAGGGCATACTTCAAAATTTGTCAAAATTTGAGAATAAGAACTATTGCTATGATCATCCTGAATCTCACCTTTTCCCTGATTTCCAAAGCACGTTTACATAGAGGCTCAGCTTCCTTGTACTTGCCGCGCTTCCCATATAAAACAGCTAAGTTGTTTAGAGTTGCTGCCACCTAAAACAATGAAATGATGTTATCTAATTATGGTTGTGACAAAAATAAAACATCATTTCCATGTTCATGTTTCAAACGCAAATAATATTTTTTCATGAAGAAAAAAAAAACGTTTTTTATGAAGTAAAAAAAAAAGAAAAAAATCCCACAACAGTGTTGCCTAAATGCCATGCTTAATTCTACTAAGCATTGAAAAAAACACTAAAAACAAAAAACCACCTAAAAACTAACGTAATTATGGCAAATCTATATTTTATAAAACATATGCCTGAGAAACACTCTGAGCCAAAAAAAAAAAAAAATACAGTGAAATCCGTTTTAGATAAACCTCTTGGGTGCAGCCTAGAAGTTTTTGTCCATCGTGTAGATAATACAGTGTTTGTAAAATATTTAATGAACAAAAGAAAAGGGGGGGTTGGATATGGTTAGTTTATATAAAGCCATAGTTTATCTAAAACAAGGTTTATCCTAAGCAAATTTCACTATAATAAAAAATAAACAAAAAAAGTGACAAGTCTATACAGTATAAATGTTTTGGAATCAATGTCTCTGACTAAAACTAAAAGTTAACATTACTTTGGTATTCCATTGCTTTAATATAATTATACATCAGGACGGCCCACTTCTAAATCAAAACAAAAAATTTTTTATTTTTAAAACTTGAATTTTCTTTTACCCTAAAAAAAATCTAGGAAATGACTTAAAATGTTGGTTCATATAAAGAAGGAGAACAACAATATCAGAACACAAAATTACAATAATAACAGAAAAAAACAATGATGTCACGACTTTTTCAAAGAATAGATGATTTTCGTAAATACATTTAAAAATAATCCTCTACCAAACTAGAAAAACAAAGAGGAAAGAAACATTTAAACCGTTGTTTATGAATAAAACAAATCTAATCATAAAACAATGAAAGAACCTTTCCAGGTTTGTTTTTTGGGGGGTAAGATGTGCTTACAATTACCCAAATATTATAAAGGGGCTGAAATGAATGAGGAAAAAATCAATTAAATATTCGAACTATGATCTTGGGTAGCTTTTATTTAACTAAGGTGAATTTATAAGACATGGCCATTGAACATAAAACAATTAACAACCCCCCCCCCTTAAAAAAACAAAAACAACAAACAGCACCCCCCCCCCCCCCCCCCCAAACAAAAAAAACAACCAAAATACTAAGCCACAGTCAAATCATTTCAATTACAACTGTACTGATTGATGCCATTAGAAAGTATGAAAAAAACTATCCCTGGGTACTACAAATAGCATCCAAAAGCTCAGACATTTCAGAGGAAAGCTCACATTGCAAAAGCCTTTAACAAACAAAAACAGAAGAGTGCTAATATTGGAAAGAACCATTTTTGTTTTCAGACCTTGAAGACAGGCTAAGGCATTCTCTTATAAAGAAAATAAAGAAGGTGAAAATGGTCCCTAAATAAAGCAATCACGAAATTCAATTTGCAAATAAAAAAAAAGCCAGTTTCAATACAGAGTGTTTATGTTTAAATATAGAATGGGCCCATTCAGTATATTATTATGTTTTCAAGCAATCAGTTGCTTCTAATCAAATGGTAAAACCAGTGCACATCTACATTTTTTAAAGATTCTCTTCTTATTTAGAAATCAGAGAATTAAAATAAAGTCAACAACATTCTTCTTCAATTTTGAGTTTTTTATGTTACCAATGTAACTCCATAGATAATGGATCTTGATTTCAATTCAAATTTGGATCCAACTCCAAATTAAAAAAATAAAAGAATTAAAATTATGACAGAATATTGAATATCCACTAGAAATACAGAATGTATGACAAATATTTTGGCTGAAGGTTGAATGAGCCCAAGGCGAAACTTTAAAACAATTTTTTGCTCATTGTTTCCTTTTGAAGCAGGTTTGGCAGTCTGATCTTAAAAATATTTTAGCTCCAACTTAAAAAGGTAATTTTGTCTGGAGTTTTCCCATGCAATTTATTGACATCTAATGATCCTTGGAAGCCAGAATTAGAAATATGCCTGGATAGACAACCTACTGTGCAGCTTACTAATGTGAACCACCAAGGACAATTCAAACATATGACATCGATTGTCATAAATTTGACTTTGATGTAATACAGATAACAGAAATGGAGACTAAAAAATATTTGATGGAGAAGAAATTGTTATTTTTCATTTAATTTACTTAACAAAGGATGGGTGAATAAAAAGCCACAAACACACTGCGTATCAAATGTTATATTGCTTCCTATGTTATATGTTAGTACGACCACATTACATGTATGGCAACCTTCATCACCTCTGCTCACATGTCACAGCATACAGTATAACAATTTTTGTAAAAAAGAAAGAAAAATTATGAAATGTAAACAAAATGCAATCTATTTATTTCTTGAATATTTCATTAACTATAGCCTTTTGTTTGTAGTACATTTACAAGACAAATCCAGGATGTGATTTAAAAAAAAAAGTAGACATCTGATGATCTGTACGTTGTGAGCAACATCACATCAATTATCATTTAACTAGGTGCGCTATATCTTTAAAGATGATGAACATCCGCAAACAATACATTAACCTGCAGAAAAAAGAAATGCTAGAGGGTTTCTTTCTACCACACAATATGGATTGCTATTATCTTTTAATTTTTGGTTGTTAGTATGAAAGCCACCTGAAGTTATTTGCATCTCAGGAAGAGAAGTGCCTGTGTTGCGTCTTGTACCCAACACTTTAAAAAAATACCTTCATATATTTATACTACCCAACAAAATTAATGTAGCTTAAAGCTGAATTACTCTGATGAAGCCATACACAAATTCAAATTGTTTTTTTTATTGTAAATAAATAATTATATATGAAAATTTCAGCTATTCTCCAGTGTATTTCATAAAACCCAGAGCTTAAAATTTTCCTTCATTCCTACTTTCTCCTTATTGACAAGTTCAATGCCCAATTATTTGACAGTAAAATAATTTTTATTAATCATAACTGCGTATAAAAAGCTACTAACACATCTGGTGTTAAAAAAAAAAAAGAATACACAACCGAGAAAAAGGAACCATGAGAACAAAGTTCAGGAGCTTTGAGGATAAAAGAATGATGTGCAAGAAGAATATACTTAAGGAAGCTATGTAATGAAGGACTACAAGACATAGTCACCTAAGATGGTCTTCCAAAAGATGAAATTAACTATAGATAACACAAAGCTTTGATTTAAATATAGCTGTTGCGATATCTTTGGCCGTTTTAGGATGAAGAAAGCGGATCTTGAATTTAATCGAGCCTTGTGAAGGGTCTAATAAATGGTTAATATAAAAAGCATATTAGAAAAAAAATTTAAGTCAATTTTACCAAAATAGCATTGGCTTTTTGTTCACACCTACAACATATATGTACAAGAAACGAAAATCTCTCACGCTGACGATGATGTAAACATTTTTTTCATCTATTAGGTGACAAAAGGGGAACAAAATCCACCGAGTACACAAAACCAAGGCAACATCAAACACCATACATCAGTGTGGGCACATGCTAGGCCCTAAATCAAATGGACATGCTGAACAGTCAAAGGGAAAATATCAGGCCTTTAACTCACTGCAGGGTGATCAGGCCCTAAAGTCTTCTCACGGATGTTGAGGGCATCATTAAGGAGATTAGCTGCTTCCTTGTACTTGCCTTGGTCCCTTTAATGGTATGCGCAAAGTAAGGAGATGGATTTTTAAAATATAGTATAGAAAACCTTTTGTTCAACTCCTTTCTTTGTGAAGTTCCAAGTCCAATTTATTATTGCACATCTTTGCTGAAAATTCAAAGTGATTTTGTTAATCATATCAATGTGCCAAGTTATAAATTAAGAAGAGGAGCATGTTCCCCCCAACTAAAAAAAAATTTTTGGACAGTATTGTTACATTGTGCTGAATAAATAGCATCACTTCCGACAATTTAAAAAAAAAAAAGATGGAATGACAGATTGCCAGCTTTCTCCTATGTTACATCCTCCCTCCTAAATATAAGACTTGGCTCATTGATGGGAGAAATTGCAAAGACTTCATGTTTATAGAAGACTCACTGCAGGATGACTCATGCCTAGTGTTTTCTCTCGGATGATAAGGGCATCGTGGAGCAAATTGCCTGCCTCTTTGAATTTGCCCTGGTCTCTGCAATAACATAAATATCGGAGCAGACATACATGTTTTAAATTTTTAAAAATAAAAAACATAACTTTTTGAGACATTTTGTCTGACCGTTTAAAATTTTTTTTTTTTAAAGGAACGATAAATTGATGATTTTCAACCGGATTCAATCTAATCACAAAGCAAATAGCATTATACCTTCTAGTAATTATATTACCGTCCAGACTTAAATAATTTGATTTTTATGTATTTTATGGCTAGTTGAAAAAAACCCTGCAATTTCGTGTTGTTTTTTTTCTGTGGGTTTATATATTGTTAAATGTAAAATTAATGTAGGACAATCTTTTAAGGAATGCTCAAAAGCCCCACCACGCATATATAAAAGCATCCCTATCTACATAGACAATTTCAACACCGTAAACAATCAGCAACTTTATGACTTGTCCTATATAATATATTCATCTTAATTTTTATTTCAATAGTAGAGCTGCCAACTTTTGAGAAAGAGAGTACAGATTTTTAGCGCGATTAGTCACTGCAAACCTAATAGATGACCAAGCTTATTAGGTTCAGCTATCAATATTGACCTAAACACAATTTTAAAAACTACACGTTTTGTATTAGTCTTGAATCAGTTAAGTTAATTTTCTTTTGGCGAGTAATACAAATAGCATACAACTTGGAACTGGATGTAGAAAGGTTGCAACTACTTTTGCTGCTGTGGTTAAGAAAAGAATGATCTAAAAGTAAACGTCCGACTTCCGTCCATTTTTTGTTGATGTACACCCTATTTGAATAGTCTTCACTTTTTTTGTCACACAATTCTTGTCATTTTTTTTCTACTGCCGCAATCAAGGCCTCCATGTTTTCCATAGTGATAAAAATATCAGTGTTTAGACAATTATATATTGATCTTGGGAATGATAATTATAATAGATCTTGGGAACAATAATAATTGATCTTTGGAATAATAATTATAATAGATCTTTGGAATACTAATAATATAAATACATGTATATTAAGGAGGAAACAAAATGTAGCAGTGAACATTGAACAACTCAACATTTCTCAATGGTCTTCTAAAAAACGTTCAATGAACGTAGGAGACATTAATCTATTTTGGGAATTCTAGAAAAATCCCCATGCAATACCCATTTTGCCTGAAGCCTGAATAAAATTTTTAGTGCAGCACTAAAACCTTCAGGCTCAGCAAAAAGCCTCAATGGATTTCAGGCAAAAGATGTATTGGAACCTGATCCACTGGGACGCTGGTGCAGAGACAAATAGTGAATGTGGCGCAAACTGGGTCTGCGCTATTATGGAGTTAAATTGTTTTCCAATTCATCAGAGTTTGATAAGCACCGTTCATTGTGACACACCCCAAAGCACTCACTGTGACACACCCCAAAGCACTCACTAGTCCACACGTCAGTCATCAGGATAAGCCCTAGGTCAAAAGGTGACACTGAAGCATTCCATTGGACCTTGGTGTTGTTTTCTCTGACAAGGCTAAAACTGATTGAGAGATGAGAGAGAGAGAGAGAGAGAGAGAGAGAGAGAGAGAGAGAGAGAGAGAGAGAGAGAGAGAGAGAGATAGACAGACAGAGAGACAGAAAGACGAGGGAGAGAGGTAGGAGGTGGAGAGGGGAAAGAAATCGGTGCAAAAGATGAGCGTAGCTGTTTTCTGGATTACAACATTATGGAAATGAAGGTCATTTGGCCAAATTTTAAAGAGTGATAAGAATTAAATTAATTAGTTCAGGAATAAGTTCTTTTTTTTATTTCATATTATTTGAATAATCAATATTCTTTGATATTTTAGCATTCAATAGCAACAAGAGTGGATGTTAAGATTATTTTAAAAAAATTCTTTTTTGTGTTTTGTAACTGTTTTTAGCTTAAATAAAATTTGATAAAATGAACTCAACCAAAAATAGACCCAAGAGGAACGCAGTCAAATCCTAGTACAGTATGTATAACATCTTTGAGTAAAATTCAATAATGCGCCGCCCACCAGGAGTGTGTGTGTGTGTGTGTGTGTGAAAGAGTGGCAACAACTGTGCCTAACTATACAAAATATGAAACTGATTATCTGATCTTGCAAGAGTAAAAACTGTGAGGGAATCGGCGCTTGACATCGTAAATGGTTTAAAGTCAAAACCAGTCTCTGGTCGATAAAATAACTGGATTCTTAAAATTTCTCTGTGAACAAAGCCCGGGGATATTGGATGGACAAATCGCTGGCGGCGACGGGAGCATAATTGGCGTATAGTATTACACTATTTACCACAATTTTTACCGAAAAGAGATGCATATGAAGAATTAATTAACAAGTTAATTAGAGACTCGTCCAGGACTTATGGGACGTTAAAAACATGAACGGGCCCAGTAAACAGCTGGGCTAATCGGGCATTATTGACAAAAATGACAGCAAATACTGAGCCGTCGATGAAACACCCAGTTTTCAGCTGGAAACAACGTCAAATATGTATTTTTTCAACCAGATACGGACGGATTCCTCAGATCAACTACGTAATAAATACGCATTATATGTACTGTTTTGAAGCTATGCTATAGGATAATTCTGGGACTCTGACCAAATTAAAATATATGGGATTATAAATAATTTTACACAGCTTCCTGTGTTTATCAAACAGGATTCGAAACTTCATTTAGATTGCATTCTATTCCTACTGACCTGTATACAAGTGCTAATATGTTGAGCATTGTGGCCACGTCTGGGTGGTCATGGCCCGATGTCTTCTCAAGATCCTCTAGAGCCTGCTTGCACAGCGGCACGGCTACCTCATAGCGGCCCTGCGAGGCGTACTGGATGACCAGATTGTGCAGGGTACGTAGACGCGCTGGAATTTCATAGCCTCCACTTGCAGCATGGGCCATAGCACTTGGTTGTGATGGTGATAACACTACAGAAACAGAAGCAGTTTGGAAAAATTATATATTATCAGCTTCTTTATACACCAGTTGTTATGCATATTTCTAGTAGAAAAGAGACTATGCAAAAATGAGTTGAAAAAAACAATGAAAAGAAAAGAAACAAAGTCAAAGTCACAATAAAGCCTTTTCAAGCCACCCTATGGAGAATTTGTCCAGAGGATTTTTAACATATCTGTAATTTTTTCCCTATTCAACTGAACATTACAAATTTTTAAATACTTGGGTTTCCCAAAGAATCCTATACAGAGACAGGAAAACTAGCTGATATTCTATGATCAGACCTCATGCTTCCCTGTCCCAAACACTACAGAATGAGCTTTCTGGTACCCCATAATAGCATTGTTTGAAATGTTAGCTCTGGCTAATGCAAGTAATTAGTTGCTATTGATAAAATTAAAATGCCCATCTATTAAAATTCTATCTTAACTCAAAATGAATGATGTAAGATCTAGTCTCTGGTACCTAAACTCAAATAAAAATGTGTACTTTTGCCAACCATTGAATTCAAGAGGGGAAACATATGATACTTGAAGTGCATAAATTTAACAGCAAATTTGGTGGAAAAAATTCTTTTTTAAATCACATAAACCACCAACCAAAAATATCAACGCAACCATTCGTTCAATTTCCGGTTGGCAGTTCAGTTGTGGCTAAGAAGTTTTGAGGTTCCTGAAGCTAGACTTTTAGGATGGCACGCCACTCTTGACATTTGCAAATTAATGGGTTTGTTGGATCAGTGGCTATCTCATGATGAAGTTGCTTATTTGTTTTTAATTAGTTTCAGAAAAACAATAGCAGATTTGTACTTCTAACAGGGGCATAAACCCTTCTTTTTTAAAATTGTCTCCTAGTACAAAAAATGGTATCCTGTTAACTTAGTGATAATAAGAAAATGGGAAATTATGATGACACAAGGGATGATAAAAGACAGGTAGCTTAACGGAAGAATGATTTACATTCTGTAAAAACTGATATCAAATTACTCCATACTACTAAATTGAGAAAGCAAAAGCTAACAGATAATATCCCTCCCTCCAAACAAACAACAACAAAAAATTAACAAACAGTATGGGTCTCCAAGCACATAACTTGTTGGTAACACTTAATTTGAGATTTAAAGGAAAAAAATGTTTCTTTACAGTGTAATGATGATCTCATATTGAATAAAAATTGATTTCAGGTGGTATATGAAAAATTTCACAAAATTATAGAATTTTCACTTTATAACCAGGAAAGTAACTGCCTAACATGTGTCTTGAAACCAGTCCTGAGAAACCAGATGAGATCGATAGATGTCAAACAGTAAAATTATTTCTCCGAAGTAATTAGAAGAATAGATTAGCTCCTAGCCGTAATTCCTTTCACCAACTTGCTAGAACTGTTCTCAAGAATTACTAAACAACATGGACAAAAAAAGGCTGACTTGAGGCAATGAATTTAAGCATAGAAAAAATTGCAATTACCTAACATCACAGTGCTACGATTTTCACCTAAGCCATTTCCGCTACATCTAAGCTAATCGATAAAAACAGTCCAATCTCCTTCTTTCTGCTTGAAATTGTCCACAAGTTTCTAATAATATAAAGTAAAAACATATTAGCTCATTTTTAATATGAAAACTTAGTTACATAGTTCTCACTTTCATCTTTACAACTGTGTATCACTTACATTTTGGCCTAAGTCTCACTTATGCCATAGTCTTAGCACTGTGATGATATGGTGAAAGGAAAAAAGATCTCTAACCATTAATGTGTTTGTTTATATGATCATCCAGATGACTGCCTAGATACTTTAAACTTAGCACAGTTCCAGTGGGTTATCAGTATTCTGTCTTTACTTCCTAACTTCTTGTCCTTTTAAATTTAATTCTAGTTTCAATGTGAAGTAAATTGTGTCAGGTTTAAAAAGGTTATGGTAAGTAAGCCAAGGAGTACTTTATTAATACAAAAACACACTTCATTCACATTTTGTTGTTGTTGACAAACTTATAACTATTTTTTCATTTTTATTGCAAAAAGGCACAACGTAAATAGAACAAATAAGACTTAAATTATGCTGTTCATAACTTATTACAGAGCTTATATAAAAAATTGAGATGCATATTGGAATTCAAATGCACCGGTGCAAGTGAGTAGGGGTGGTGAATCTGGAAATTGTCTTTTGCAAAATATTCATCGATCTAGGAAAGTCTAGAGAGCCTTTGTTTCTGACAAGTAAGCAACTTCTCTCCATCAAAAATAGACATGAGGTGCTGTTAATCAGGCAAAAATACACATCATATTTTTTCCGGGAAGAGTCTGAGAGACAGAGAGATACAAAAAGAGGGAAAAAGAAATAGAGAAAGGGCATGGTAAAAGAGTGAAAGAGAGAGATTGGTTGATTGATGTTTATTGGTTCATTTTACAATGTCCATGAAAAAGATCATGGCAAAGAAAATTAACCGAGACTACAGTCATAGCGCTGCTTTGTGTCCTTCCGGAGTGGGCATTATGTAGGGGAAAAAATGGCGGCAATCAGTCGTTAATATCGTCAATGCATGTACACCATATTTACAGACTTTTCAAGACACAAATGCCATTCACAAATTCTGGGGCCACCCTGAATTTTCTTAGATCCCATCGAGAGTCGAACCCAGAAATTTGGGTTATTCCGGAAAACTTGCACCCATGCAAATGCCACAAGATATTTTTTTTTAATAGAAGAGAAATCTTATTGGTTTAAATCTAATTCAACAGTGTAAAAAAAAAAGAAGTGAAACTAATGAATTAAGCTTAACTTAACTTACCTCAGCTTACAAATTGATCTATATGATAAGACTATCATGGAACAAGCAAAATGTTCATGGGAGGTAAAAGGTGAAAGAAAATAAAACCAAAAACATAACATTGCATAATGCTGTTGGTAGCTTATAAATTCACTCTTGCACAATCAATAGAAGTTACATTTTGGTGAAAATGTCCTTTTTTTCTTGAAAAGATTGGAAATTATACATACAGCTAAACAACAGCACTATTCAGTGTTATATTCATAAGGTGGGATGGGATGTTAGGATGAAAGGAGTGGGTCAACAAGAGAATTAGAGATAAATCAAAGACATACTGATGTTGGGATTAATTTCATAATCCCCCTGCTCTGTGTGGATAATAGTAGGAATGGACAACTGTTCTTCCACAACAGCTGCTCCGCGAACTGGTTTTGCAACATGCGCTAATAGATAAGTTGACCATTTGAAAATGAAAACAGGTGAATATAATGTCCTGTTAACATAAATTTGGTGTGTATGTAAAAAAAAAAGTAAATAATCATGAGGAAAAAATAGTTCAAATAAAAAAATTAAACAAAAATTTTTTTTTAAGTGCATACCTGAAATTAAAGCGAAAAAAACAAAACAAAATCAAATTATATTTGCTAAAAACAAAAAAAGTAAGTGTTAAATGGAATAAAAGATATGTTCAATAGAACTAATGATATAGTACAAAAAGCAGTACCTTCAGGAGAGGTTTCATCATCAGCCTCTGGGAATCCTAGATCATCTAATTCTGAAGGTTTCTCTGCTACTTTCTCTTCCTCTGGCTGAAAGTTAAAAACAAAAATTTTTTTAGCTTAAAGTTAAACAACATAATTTTGTCATAAATGGCAACAATTATTTTGAGCCTTTAAATTCTAAGCTGAAAAACAATGGCCACAACAACAAAAACCCCTATGAGACAAGTATCTATTTTCTGTATTAATTCACCGTCTTTTGTCATTTGCACCCTTCCAGGAAACCAAATATATAAATATTTTCAAATTTAACTACTTACAGGCAGAAATATAAAACAGTGGAATTATATTTTAATTATCTTTCTTTCTCACAAAACAAACAAGTGTGTAATTTTCTTTCTCCATTCCATCACCAGTTACCTCTACAAATTACTCCACAGCCTTCAATTTTAGGACATACAAACAGATCAGAGAAAAAAATTTTCCAACCCCTGAACTTTGCCATATAACTTGAACAGATTTACAACAGCAATTCAAATGATCTTCCTTCTAAACCCAAAACAATAAACAGAAAGCATGCCAAGAGAAACTTATTTTATCCACCTATTCACTTCAGTCATCCTGTTTGATCTCATTCCTGACTTATTTTACAATATCAAGGTTGTTAGATCTTTAGACCTGTGCATGTAATTCTAGAGTTTATTAACATGTCTAATGCTTTCAAATACACGTATAGCCTTTAATTACTCCATAGATATCAGACATTTTATTTGTGCTCCCGTTTTTGATTATGACGAAATGAACTGAGTTGTGACCCTTCTATAAAATGAAAATTACAATAATAAATTCAAAAGCCCATCACAGATTGCGCCTGAAATCCTTTAAACGTGAGAAAGGTACATTATATAGTTAAAAAATTCAAATCTAGATATAAAAATAGAATTACTAAAATATAACCTCTCGGACAGACAGAAAGGTGGGGAGTAACATGGACAAAAAAAGGCTGACTTGAGGCAATGAATTTAAGCATAGAAAAAATTGCAATTACCTAACATCACAGTGCTACGATTTTCACCTAAGCCATTTCCGCTACATCTAAGCTAATCGATAAAAACAGTCCAATCTCCTTCTTTCTGCTTGAAATTGTCCACAAGTTTCTAATAATATAAAGTAAAAACATATTAGCTCATTTTTAATATGAAAACTTAGTTACATAGTTCTCACTTTCATCTTTACAACTGTGTATCACTTACATTTTGGCCTAAGTCTCACTTATGCCATAGTCTTAGCACTGTGATGATATGGTGAAAGGAAAAAAAGAGTTGTGACCCTTCTATAAAATGAAAATTACAATAATAAATTCAAAAGCCCATCACAGATTGCGCCTGAAATCCTTTAAACGTGAGAAAGGTACATTATATAGTTAAAAAATTCAAATCTAGATATAAAAATAGAATTACTAAAATATAACCTCTCGGACAGACAGAAAGGTGGGGAGTAAAAGGAAGAAGATGTAGAAGTAGAAAACCAAATGAAAAAGATTGTAAAAAGATGAAAGAGAGAGATTATATAGTTAAAAAATTCAAATCTAGATATAAAAAGAGAGAGGGGGTGGTGGAGAGAATGAAAAAAAAGAAGTAGAAGGAGAAGCTAGAAAACCGAGAGGTTAGAAAGCCAATAGATAAAGAGAGAGAAGCTAGAGAGCCAAGAGATAGGGAGAGAGAGAGAGAGAGAGAGAGAGAGAGAGAGAGAGAGAGAGAGAGAGAGAGAGAGAGAGAGAGAGAGAGAGAGACAGAGAGGAAGAGACAAGAAGAAGCAGAATAAAAAAGAAGCCAGACAGCTGAGTAAGTATGTGTGTGTGTGTGTGTGTAAGAGAGATAGAGGGGGAGAGAGGGATAGAGAGAGAGGGGATAGACAGAAAGCAGAAGAAAAATCCTAGAGTTTTTGTCATTTATTTGGAAAGAAACATGATTATTGCTGGCAATAGTATAAATTAGTCACAAACATCACACTTACACTCAGCCATGTGTCTAATGTTATTGGTATTAAGCTTTGTAACCCAGTAGCCATATAGTATTTTTTTTATACCTATTATCATGTTAGCGCACATGGAATAACTGCTAAAGTAAAATCTTGATAGTTGATAAGATTTAAATGCAATGCAGATTTCCATCTTTTATATGTCGCTTGGATTGGATACAGTGCAGCTTCTAAGAGGCAAAAATACATAGACGCAGGTTTCTAGATGCTAGTCTGAATAAGACCTAAAAGCACACGAGCACATGACTCACATAAGAAAAATGTTCTATCGACTATCATAGACATCCCACCAACCATAGCCAGCAAACAATGAGAGTGATTAGTTGGAAATGACCTCGTGATTAGTTGAATGACTTGAGGAGAGGGGGGGGATGACTGGATGTGAAGATTGAAATATTGGTATTTAGCGGACGAACAAAAGATAGATTTTCAAAACTCATATGCAAAGAGTTGATTCGTGAAGGAGTTGCAACTGGCGAAGAATGGTAGAGAACTAGATATGGACGTGAAGATTGGGAGAATAGTAATAATTGGACGAACAAAATATAAACCAGATTTTCATTACGTGTTTGCAAAAGTAAATTCGTGAAAGATTTGTAAAAGGGATTGCACATGATGTAGAAAGTTCAAAGAGTAAATAGATAGATCTACACGTGAGGATGGAGAGTAAGCCTCATAGTCGAATGAATAAACGATTAACTAGATCTACGTCGAAGTTACTTCTAAACACAAAATTGAGCGTGTGATAACGCGAAAGACTTGCCCGATAGTCAACACTAAGTACAACCGAACACAAATCAAAATCATTTCTTCATTGGAACTGACAGCCAGTGTCCAATGACTGAAAGTAAAGATAGAGAGATTGATATTTTTCAGACGAATGAACACAAAAGACAACATCACGTTGGGGCTGATCAATATCACTGACATTGTTAACTAACCCAATCTCGATAAAGTAAAGAGATCTATTTGATAAAATGTTGACAATGAAAAGTGTACAAGCTCTTCCATTTCAAGAAGCCCATTTCTAAAAACTATCCTACAGGTGTATAAGCTCTACCACTTCAAGAAGCCCATTTCTAATAACTATCCTACAGCATGGATAAAATTAGTATCAATAACAAAGAACTAGGCAAGACCTTTCTAATTCAGCCCAAAATAACCCAATTAGTAAGTAAGCTTTGCTTACCATTGCGCTTCCTCCTTCAGAGTCATCAAACTTTTTCATCTCATTCATAAATTCTAGGTGTTTCTTTTCCTCCTCAAGAGTTGCCACTTTCTGTTCACTGACCTGAAAAAATGAGTAATGTAATTTTCAGGGACATTAAAAATAAAACAAATGATGTATTATACAATTACAATATAGATGAGATAGAAATTCATATTTCTATAGCAACCTCTAGAAAAGATGCATTTAACTTATGTCAGGAAAAAGAGAGCAATGGATGAAATAAAACATGTTTAATTAAGCATTGTAATTTAAAAGACAAATCATTATCATTGTGATGAAAAAGGTGAATACAGATTTAAAACAATTTTATAATGGTACAGAACCATAAATTATATACAGTGCAAGACAAAGCATGCAGAATACCTGAAGTTTTCCTTGTGTTGTTGCTAGCTCGTCTCTTAACCAACCATTTTCCTGGCAAAGTCTTCTCACTTGGGCTCTCAATTTCTGTTTCTCTGCTTCTATCTTTTGTAGGTAGTTTGAAAGATCCATCATCACCTGGGGACGAAATATTTCAAGTCAATATAATTCATTTCACCCTTCTTATATAGCTTGTTTTTCCAAACGTCTTATAAGACCATAATTGTAATATTGTGTTTTTTTATATCTATTATAAATTATTTACTGTAGGGTAAAGAGACATGTAGTGACTTCATACTCAATAGAAATCAAGATAAAATAATTTTGATAAGATTAATGACAGGGCGGCTAAACAACAACAACAACAACATTAAAAAGCTGTATAACTAATGCTATTTTCACAATGTACATTTATACAATAGTGTTCGTTTATATGTTAGCATTTATAAACATTCTTTCTTATGCTGTATAAGATTAAAAGCACTGGTGATATAAAGATAATGTAACTAGTTTTAAAGCGTAGTCTGTGTATAATTCTATTAATTTTCATTGTGGTGTCTCACTATTATTGTAATGTAATTTCTTTTGAAGATGTCACATTCAACATTATATATTTTCGATGTAACACACATTGACTGAATAAATTTGAATTTGAATTTGAATTTGAATTTATATTCAGGGATTTTTTGGTAAAAAATCCAATATCTTAATTAAACTTTTAAATACTGGTTTGTAACCAGAAAAGAATTGCCATTTTGTACAGAAACCAAGCTTGAAAATCCTAGCACAAATTTCTCAAAGCACTGTTTTATTATCTTTGCATTAAGAAGGGAAACACACAAACAAACCTGGCCTTCTCCCAGTCCTAATTCAATGGTTTCTAAAGATCGCTGCAATATGTTTGTTTTTTCCTCGACCAAATTTGTATCCCCATTTTCTCTCTTGATGGTCTTTATGGAAGACAGCAGGGTGTTGAGGATCTGTTGGTAGTCGTTTTTCAGCGTGTCGAGGCCCTGGATCACAGTACGAGTGTTGACAACAATCTCATCCTGGTTCAGGGCAGTCATCTTGCCAATCTCCTCAATTTTTTTTCTGAAAAAGCAAAAAAAAAAAAAGCTGTTTACAAGAGTATGTCACAGCAAATAAATAATGCGAAAAGTCATGAGATAAACTTACCATTTATCACTAAAAAAAACAAAACCCCCATCTAACCTCAACATATTGATGTCAACCTTAGTTTAGGATGAATAAATTGAATTTAGCCTTAAAATGGCATGATGATCTACCATTGAAGTAATGTCACACAACATAGAATTTTCCCATGGAGATGTTTTTTCTTGACCAAAAAAACCATGGAAAAGGTTCCCTTTCTTTGTTACAGGTTTTTTTTTTTTCTGCAATGAATTTGATTTTAGGATAGACATACCACTGGATTAATAGCCTATCTCTACCACTGTGGAAAACTACCCAAAGAATTCCAGATCTACTCATAATTAATCCAGTTATTTGCATCTCCTAAAATCTAATTTATAAAATACAATAAAATTTGAGGCATACATTACTGTATTTGTTTGTCCCTAAATGTTTAGGCCTCCATTGGCAAGTGTTGATGTGTCTGGATTATAGTGGTTGTCTTTGGTGCGATTTGGACTTTCCCCAATGAAGATAGCAAGTGACTTAATGAGATGTAGTAAGTAACCTAGCCATGAAACTCCGTTTTAAAGGAGCGTAGTGGTCAAGTGGTATAACCATGCTCGTGTGCAGATGCATCTACAAGACAGGGTTCTAATCCCACAAGGTGCAATCATTGTTCGACCATTTTCATTAAAAGCCTACCTATACCACTGTGGAAAAACACCAAAACAATTCCAGATCTACTCAAAATTAATCCATATAGTAGGCCTCTCTTAAAATT
>RQTK01000007.1:186717-207992 GCA_003991915.1 Elysia chlorotica
TAGTAGTAGTAGTAGTAGTAGTAGTAGTAGTAGTAGTAGTAGTAGTAGTAGTAGTAGTAGTAGTAGTAGTAGTAGTAGTAGTAGTAGTAGTAGTATTAGTAGTAGTAGTTGGTTGGTTGGTTGGGTTGGTTTAACGTCCAACAGCAGCACTATATAGGCTATATTGTGGACGGGCCCCAAGACGGACGTCTGACAATTTTATGTGCTGCCACACACGAGACAGGGCGGGGATACCATGACTCCTGTCTCAGCCAGTCACATTATACTGACCCAACCAGTAGGGAACGCAACAGCCAGGATTCGAACTCGGGACCTTTTGCGTCAGAAGCTGATGTTTGACCCTTGGACCACCGCGCCCCCAGTAGTAGTAGTAGTAGTAGCAGCAGTAGTAGTAGTAGTAGTAGTAGTAGTAGTAGTAGTAGTAGTAGTAGTAGTAGTAGTAGTAGTAGTAGTAGTAGTAGTAGCAGCAGCAGTAGTAGTAGTAGTAGTAGTAGTAGTAGTAGTAGTAGTAGTAGTAGTAGTAGTGGTAGTAGTTGTTATGGTGGTGGTGGTGTTGTGGGTAGGAGACTGCTGGGGAGAGGAGAGAGAGAGAGAGAGAGAGAGAGAGAGAGAGAGAGAGAGAGAGAGAGAGAGAGAGAGAGAGAGAGAGAGAGAGAGAGAGAGAGAGAGAGATTAATCAAGAAAGATATTGATTCAAAAATTTAATGAATAGTTAAAGAAGAGGAGTCGAGTAGGGGTAATAATATTAAGGAATATGGCGGATTGCCGAGAAAGATGCCAAAACTTGTCGGAAAAAAAAGCGAATGCAATTCTCGGCGTCTATTTGATTTCATTCAAAACGCGGAGCAGACATGCCCTCTGGACGGCTATGTAAGATAAAATCATCAGGATGTAGAGATAGAAACAAAGAGAGCGAGGGGCTGGGTGGGGAGAATGAGAGCGCAGGAAGGAAGAAGAAAGGAGAGGAAGGGAGGTAGAGATGAGAGAGAGAGAGAGAAAGAAAGAGAGAAGAGAGAGAGAGAGAGAGAGAGAGAGAGAGAGAGAGAGAGAGAGGGAGAGAGAGAGAGAGAGATAGCAAAGACAACGCCGAGAGAGTCAAGAGGTTGGTAAGATGGAGAAAAGAACAAAAATACGAAGAATGGATGGGTTACAAAGAAAGTTGTAACTAAAGTAGAGAAATGGTGCAAACAATTGGGAGAAAAAATTAGATGGGGGAGTTGGGAGAAAGAAGAAAAAAAAAGAGAGAGAGAGCGAGAGAGAGAGAGAGAGAGAATGTATATAATTACTACTACTACTACTACATATATATATATATATGTTTTACAGGTATTACAATAAATCCTTTACTGCATACATGGCAAACTTCTACGTCTTACTGTATTTTACCACTGTACGCTGAATTGAGTTAAAAACAAACAACAATTTTTTTTACATAAACATAAATAGGTCATCTAAGTTGTTGCAATAATTATGGTACGTATTCCAACCTTAATTCGGAGGTTATTCAGCATGCTATAACATTTGAGTGATGAGTGTTGATTGAAAGAAAAAAAATGAGAGAGATAGAGTGGGAGAGGGGGGGGGGGATAAAAAGAATGCATGGGACATTGTTTCGAAAAAAATGTGGTGGCTTTTTAATAAAATGCGACTTCACTCTGCGTATCTGAAGATCTAACGAGTTCCCAATAGGCAGCCAGGTGCAGTCCCAGCCACTAGGTAATCTAATCAGGCTCAGTTTAGCAGTATGTGCGCTTTGAGCACCGCAAAGCAATCATGCCAAAACAGTGCGTGCTCAGCTGTATATGTAAAGAGTAAAGAAGAGAGGACATTTTTTGTAGCGACTTGTCATGCACTTCGATACGGAGCATATTATTCTTAAAAATAGACCCTTCTCTTAGGCCACCCTCTATACATACGAAGGAAATAGAAAGGACTAGAAAGGACTTTTGGCAAACACCCACATTACATCGATCCGGCCGGAGCAGTTTCGCTCGGCTTGCAAGCAATGAGTAAGCCTTCGCCTCACAGCGTCTGTTTCTATCGACCATTCTCCCCCTCTTCCCTTCATTTCAAGTCCCGCATCTCCACCTTCGTTCAATAAAACTAGCAGATTTGGGGATAAAACGCGACAGATGCCCCTAAATTTGAAGTGTAACAAAAAAAAATCAATAAAGGTGGGCTCAGACTCATGTTTATACGAATATTGTTGAGATGTCCTGCAACGTATTTACTCAACATAAATTATTTACCCCTGAATCACTGTGATCCTTATATCCAGCGTCGTACGATGAGCGCTATTCAATATATACACGTATATAATTATGTACGTATATTATGAGGCATGTACTCAGGAAACATTTTCTCTTCCTCACCATGTACCACAAACACAAATTGCCAGAAATTTTAACCTCATCTTGTACCACAAACACAACTTGCCAGAAATTTTAACCTCATCTTGTACCACAAACACAACTTGCCAGAAATTTTAACCTCATCTTGTACCACAAACTCAACATACCAGAAATGTTAAACTGCAGGTTGAAAGGTACATTTATACAAAGCATCTTTTTTTCCGAAAATTAGACCCCCCCCCCCCCCAAATAAAATATACATCATAAATGTATATCTCCAATAACTTTGACAACTTAAGTATTTGATTAAGATTGTTTTGTAAGTGAGCTGCTCTTGACAAGCAGTTGATAAAACGTGTGCTTAGTTGGCTGCTGTATCTCCTTTCTGTTGTCCAAACGTTGAGCCTGGGTGTTTCAAACTGTTTGTAAACGCGAACGTATTAATTACAGTTTGGATTCGATTACAAAGAGTATTTCATTTTATTCCGCTATAGCGCAAGAATCTTCGCCTAAAATACATGTATTAATAAATTCAATCACTGGTTTAGAACAAAAATTTTAAACTGTTGCAAATACATGTACACGTACCAGGATAAAGCAGCACAATTTTAAGTAAAAGTGAAATGTGTAGGAACATGAGATCGTTGTATTTTCCTTCTTTGATTTATTATGAACCCATCAAATGGGGTGATGGAGAGAGAGAGAGAGAGAGAGAGAGAGAGAGAGAGAGAGAGAGAGAGAGAGAGAGAGAGAGAGAGAGAGAGAGAGAGAGAGAGAGAGAGAGAGAGAGAGAGAGAAGAGGAGGACAAAAGAGAGAAACAGAGAGAGAGACCGAGACAGAAAACGAGAGTGAGCGAGCAGTGTTTTCTTGAGGGCAAGGTAGATCTGACGTGCGTGTTTTTAACTAATAGTAATACTATATAGGTTGTCCCCAACTGCGGTCATTGAGGTCGAGCAGAACTAGCACATTTTATTGATTCCCGCGCTGACCAACTGGGAACACATCATAATCTGTCCTGGTGACTGTGTAATGCACAGCTGTCGCTTATTTGCTTATTAGTAATATTACTTGGGCCCGTCACACATAACCTCGGCTTTGAAGAACTTCGGAACTGTGTTAACCCAGATAATGTGAACATAATCTCTAACCAGCCTAGAGCCATACCTGGAGGCCTGGAGTCAAGCCTGCACACTTATTCGAGCCCAAAACAACGGTGTTCGGTGAGAAATATTTAAACCATTTAAATTCTTAAATTACAAGAGTTGGATCAGGGCATACCAATTCAAGCAAGGCGGTTGAGTTTCTTCGTGTATGTGTAATTACGAAGGAGGTAAAAATTAACAATAAAAGGCAAAGGTTATCAAATTTGTCTAGGGAGAAGAATAACATTCCATTACAGTACAATTATTGAGATCACTCAAAACAGAACAGGAAATATTGTTGGTCAAGAAGAAAAAGTTGCTATTCAGCCAAAGTAACAGCAGCAGCTGTTGAGTTCTTGAGTTGGTTTAACGTCCAACATCAGCACTATATAGGCTATATTGTGGACGGGCCCCAAGAGTGAGACTGACAATTTTATGTGCTGCCACACACTAGACAGGGTGGGGATACCATGACCCCTATCTCAGATGGTCACATAAAACTGACACCGATCCAACCAGTAGGAGCTAAATCGCCAGAGCTCGAACCACGGACCACTTGCTTAGTAGTAGTAGTAGTAGTAGTAGTAGTAGTAGTAGTAGTAGTAGTAGTAGTAGTAGTAGTAGTAGTAGTAGTAGTAGTAGTAGTAGTAGTAGTAGTAGTAGTAGTAGTAGTAGTAGTAGTAATGTCTTATCCAGTCACATTATACTGACACTGAGACCCAACCAATTACAGGGGACGGAATCGAACATATAAATAAGCTGATCGTGGGATTCGAACCGCGGACCTCCCGATCTGGAGAACAACGTTCTGCCACTTAAGCCAGTATTTTTTTTTAAGCTTCGTTACACTCCTTTTACTATTGCTATCATTTTATATAAGAAAATCTCAGATATGTTATAAAAAAAAGAAGGGCAAAGCCCTAACCTTCTCCTTCAAATGCATTCAAACCTAAGTTGATTTATCTGAACTTTTAAGTTTCTCCGATTGCACAATTCTGTCAAATACTCACTTGCGATAGTTTTTAGAAGCCTCGGTATCCATTATATTTAAAACCATAGGAGCAGCAGGAGGATGCAGACGTTCAGGTAACAGGCATTCAACGGCTCACAACACAAAGGTGGTTGTTTTCCGGTTAGCCGTTTTTGTCTTTTTCACCGCAAATCAGGCATCACAGATTGTAATAGTCCCACTTTCCAACGCTCCAACATACATGTATGTGTCTAACCAATTAGTATTATTATCCAGCGATTTTCGGTTCAACTGTTCTTGCTCATATCATCATAAAGGGACGGTATAATGTAAAGAAATACACCTTGGTGAGGAGATCAGCTGGTGGTCCACGAAGGAATGCGCGATAATAACTGCCTGACAGTCTCTATAACAAGCAATGAAATGTATAAATTATGGCACGTTCAGAAGCTAATCCTTGAGAAATGCGTTTCACATTAATTGTTACTAGTCACATACAAGAAATACCATAATCTTATCCACTAGCGAATCTCATATCCTGGTCGACCAGGTACAGAGATTTTAAGGAGTATCTCGGTCTGAGAGAAAATTAGGATAAATTATGTACGCTCTCCTCTGGTGATGCGCTGCCGACTCTCTATAACAATGTTTGGGGTCTCTCGTAAGTAAGCAACGACTGAATTAATTCAACAGGCACGCAAAACAAAACCACAACAACTGATAAACACTAGAGTGCCCAGACACACTGCTGAACAGACAGTGGTTAGAGAAGTGGAATGACTATAAAACCGAGACACATTCTGATCGTTCATAAAAACAACAGAGCGCTGGCGGTAGCTATCCAGATATCAAGCGTGTTGAAATCTAAAAATGACTCAGCCATTAATATTGACATAATGATGTCAGCTGCCGGCGAATATGCGGACCCCGTGAAGGGTTTCAAAGAATGCTTCACAATAACCAACAGCGACGAAATTAAACTAAGAGACAACAGAGTGATCTAGAGTGCTTTCAAAATACACAAGTGAGAAGCAAGTTCGAGAACCAGAACAGCCAATAAATAGTAGACATTATGGCGAACTACTTTGTTGAGGCGGCAGGATCGGTGTGCATATACTCGCAAACAAGCCCACCTTGCGACGCGCCCAGCGCTCACCCAGTCACTCACTATCTCTAGCAACACGCCATCACCGGCAGATCGATCGGCCGCGCGCGCCACGCTCAGGTCGCCAGAGTCGCTCCTAGTCCTAGCTCGATGACACATGATAAGCAACGGCATACACACGCTTCTACACTAAATACAAGTCCTATTCTCTGGTCGCTCAGCCATCAGTGTGAGTGCCACCGTGCGCTCACTAGTATGTTTTCTGTTTATGAAAGTTCTTTTTTTTTAGTCAATCTTTATCGTACTTTATTCATAATTTTTGTCAAGACATTACTTTGCCCAATCAACTATTTTTTACCTCAAGTACTCATGTTTTGTTTTTTGGTGCATTTCTTAGGGCAAGTATCTTCAGACAAAAATCAGCCATACTGGATTGGCTTGCATGACCGTATTGGAGAAGACAACTTTCAGTGGCTGGATGACACAGCAAAGGTACGGCAGAGCGCAAGGCTTCTCTGAGTAGTGTAAACCTTAAGGAGTAAAAAAGCATTTATAAAAGAGAAAGAAAGGTTCCACTCTCAGTTTGTCAGTCAGTCTTTTGGCAGAACTGTCCTTATTGAAAGAGTCATCAGCAAACTGAATTTGGTGGCAATATCTCACAGGTTTTGTTACCTTGAATTCCTCTGAATGTTCCTATCCTTGAGAAGAGAAGCAGCCTTTCTGAAAGGAAAAGTTTCTAGTCTCAGTTGGTCTATCAGTCTTTTTCCAGAAATCCAGAAATGTCCTTTTTTGCAAAGTCAGCAGCTCACTGAATTTGTTGGTCTATATCTCACAGGTCACGTATTTCAATTGGGGCCAGGGTCAACCCAACAACATTCCCAGTGCGACTAGTAGAGATGGTCAGGACTGTGTAGAGATCGGCAGCAGCTTTGTAGCTGCTAGCCAATGGAACGACAACGCCTGCAGTGATACAGCAAAATATATTTGTGAAAAATCATTAGGAGGAAGCTCTGCTCAAGGTAAATGCACAACCCTCCTAGTAGCAAATGAAATAGCTGTTGAAATTTAAAGGGAGTTTTTATGAAGGAGAAAAAGGTTTATAGTAAAGAGTTTTCAGATTAATCCATTGGGCCGCTGAAATTTAGTAAAGGAAGTTTTTGTAACTGGTGAGGCCTTTTTTTGGGTTTTCATGGTAACGTGGCTTAGAAGTATATGTTCTTTTGTTTTTAAATTTCTGATGTGAACAGAATGATCTTTAAATTTTTGGTTACACAAACAAAGAAGGTTAATATTTTTATTTTTGCAAAAATCTGTCTAACTACACTATTAACAAATACTAAAAAGAACACATTCTTAAGTATTCCCCTTTCATGTTGTATTTTTTTGTTAGGTCTTTTGAAACAATCAAGATGTGAATATTGTTGAAATTTCCTAGACAAATTTTTGTTGTTGAATCAGATTTCATCTCATGTGATGTAGATGAATCACGGAACTTTGCTCTTTTTCAGCGACATGTCCAAATGGGTGGATTGAAAGCCCTGGCTCTGGGACATGCATCAAACTGTCCGACGACAAGAAATCGTGGGCCGACGCGAGGGCTGCATGCCAAGCTGACGGAGGAGATCTGGTGAAAATCTTAGATGACAGCATGAATCAATTTATCTGGGGTGAGAAGTTGCGTACCGTCTTGTGTAGATATTTGTCTTGCTGCTGATGAAAGGTGTTAGTTATTTAACCGTATGTTTTTTTGCAGATGGACATTCATTTCAAAATCTTCAAGTATGTTTTCTGTTTATAAAAGTTCTTTTTTTGTAGTAAATCTTTATCGTACTTTATTAAGAATTTTTGTCAAGACATTACTTTGCCCAATCAACTATTTTTTACCTCAAGTACTCATGTTTTGTTTTTTGGTGCATTTCTTAGGGCAAGTATCTTCAGACAAAAATCAGCCATACTGGATTGGCTTGCATGACCGTATTGGAGAAGACAACTTTCAGTGGCTGGATGACACAGCAAAGGTACGGCAGAGCACAAGGCTTCTCTGAGTAGTGTAAACCTTAAGGAGTAAAAAAGCATTTATAAAAGAGAAAGAAAGGTTTCACTCTCAGTTTGTCAGTCAGTCTTTTGGCAGAACTGTCCTTATTGAAAGAGTCATCAGCAAACTGAATTTGGTGTCAATATCCCACAGGTTTTGTTACCTTGAATTCCTCTGAATGTTCCTATCCTTGAGAAGAGAAGCAGCCTTTCTGAAAGGAAAAGTTTCTAGTCTCAGTTGTTCGATCAGTCTTTTTCCAGAAATCCAGAAATGTCCTTTTTTGCAAAGTCAGCAGCTCACTGAATTTGTTGGTCTATATCTCACAGGTCACGTATTTCAATTGGGGCCAGGGTCAACCCAACAACATTCCCAGTGCGACTAGTAGAGATGGTCAGGACTGTGTAGAGATCGGCAGCAGCTTTGTAGCTGCTAGCACATGGTCATGTTGTGTTTTTTTGGTTAGGTCTATTGCAACAATTTAGATATGAGTATGTGTTGAAATTGCCCAAACACATTTTTTGGTTTAATCAAGTTTTACCTCATGTGGTGTAGATGAATCACTTAACTGCCTTTTTCAGCGACATGTCCAAATGGGTGGATTGAAAGCCCTGGCTCTGGGACATGCATCAAACTGTCCGACGACAAGAAATCGTGGGCCGACGCGAGGGCTGCATGCCAAGCTGACGGAGGAGATCTGGTGAAAATCTTAGATGACAGCATGAATCAATTTATCTGGGGTGAGAAGTTGCGTACCGTCTTGTGTAGATATTTGTCTTGCTGTTGATGAATGGTGTTAGTTATGTAACCGTACAGTTTTTTGCAGATGGACATTCATTTCAAAATCTTCAAGTATGTTTTCTGTATATAAAAGTTCTTTTTTTTGTATTCAATCTTTACCGTACTTTATTAAGAAATGTTGTCAAGACATTACTTTGCCCATTCAACTATTTTTTACCTCAAGTACTCATGTTTGTTTTTTGGTGCATTTTTTTAGGGCAAGTATCTTCCGATAGAAATCAGCCATACTGGATTGGTTTGCATGACCGTATTGGAGAAGACGACTTTCAGTGGCTGGATGACACTGCAAAGGTAAGGCAGAGCGCAAGGTTTCTCTGAGTTGTGTAAACCTTAATGAGAAAAAAGCACTGATTAAAGTAAAAGGTTTCAGTCTCAGTTAGTTGGACAGTGCTTTGCCAGAACTTTTCTTTTTTAAAGAGCCATCAGCAGACTGAATTTTTTTTTATCAATATCTCGCAGATTATGTTTCTTACAATTTCTCTGAGTTTTCCTATCCTTTGGAAGAGAAACAGTCTTTCTGAAAGGAGAAGTTTCTAGTCTCAGTTGGTCGATCAGTCTTTTTTCCAGAAATGTCAGCAGCTCACTGAATTTGTTGGTCTATATCTCACAGGTCACGTATTTCAATTGGGGCCAGGGTCAACCCAACAACATTCGCAGGGTGGATAGCCTAGATGGTCAGGACTGTGTAGAGATCGGTAGCAGCTTTGCACCTGCCGGCCAATGGAACGACAACGCCTGCACTGATACAGCAAAATATATCTGTGAAAAATCATTAGGAGGAAGCTCTGCTCAAGGTAAATGTACAAACCCTCCCTGTAGCCAATAAAATAACTGTTGATCTTAAAAGGGAGGTTTTTATGAAGGCACAAAGGGTTAGAATTAAGAGTTATCTTAGGAACCCATTGGGCAGTTGAAATTTAGTAAAGGAAGTTTTTGTTACTGGAGAGACCTTGGTTTTGGGTTTTCAATGATGACGTGGCTTAGAAGGGAACAAAATGATCTTTAGATTGTAGGGTACACAAAAGAAAAAGGCCAATATTTTTGCAAGCTATCTGTTTAACTACACTTTTATCGATACTATAAAGGACACATTCTTAAGTATTCCTTTTTCATGTTGTGTTTTTTTGGTTAGGTCTATTGCAACAATTTAGATATGAGTATGTGTTGAAATTGCCCAAACACATTTTTTGGTTTAATCAAGTTTTACCTCATGTGGTGTAGATGAATCACTTAACTGCCTTTTTCAGCGACATGTCCAAATGGGTGGATTGAAAGCCCTGGCTCTGGGACATGCATCAAACTGTCCGACGACAAGAAATCGTGGGCCGACGCGAGGGCTGCATGCCAAGCTGACGGAGGAGATCTGGTGAAAATCTTAGATGACAGCATGAATCAATTTATCTGGGGTGAGAAGTTGCGTACCGTCTTGTGTAGATATTTGTCTTGCTGTTGATGAATGGTGTTAGTTATGTAACCGTACAGTTTTTTGCAGATGGACATTCATTTCAAAATCTTCAAGTATGTTTTCTGTATATAAAATTTCTTTTTTTTGTATTCAGTCTTTACGGTACTTTATTAAGAAATGTTGTCAAGACATTACTTTGCCCATTCAACTATTTTTTACCTCAAGTACTCATGTTTGTTTTTTGGTGCATTTTTTTAGGGCAAGTATCTTCCGATAGAAATCAGCCATACTGGATTGGTTTGCATGACCGTATTGGAGAAGACGACTTTCAGTGGCTGGATGACACTGCAAAGGTGAGGCAGAGCGCAAGGTTTCTCTGAGTTGTGTAAACCTTAATGAGAAAAAAGCACTGATTAAAGTAAAAGGTTTCAGTCTCAGTTAGTTGGACAGTGCTTTGCCAGAACTTTTCTTTTTTAAAGAGCCATCAGCAGACTGAATTTTTTTTTATCAATATCTCGCAGATTATGTTTCTTACAATTTCTCTGAGTTTTCCTATCCTTGGAAAGAGCAACAGCCTCTATGAAAGGAAAAGTTTCTAGTCTCGGATGGTCGATCAGTCTTTTTCCAGAAATGTCCTTTTTTGCAAAGTCAGCAGCCAATGATTTTTGGTCTATATCTCACAGGTCACATATTTCAATTGGGGCAGGGTCAACCCAACAACATTCCCAGTATGATAGTAGAGAGGGTCAGGACTGTGTAGAGATCGGTAGCAGCTTTGTAGCTGCAGCCAATGGAACGACAACGCCTGCACTGATACAGCAAAATATATCTGTGAAAAATCATTAGGAGGAAGCTCTGCTCAAGGTAAATGCACAAACCCTTCCTGTAGCAAATGAAAGAACTGTTGAATTTTAAAGGGAGGTTTTTATGAAGGCACAAAGGGTTAGAATTAAGAGTTATCTTAGGAACCCATTGGGCAGTTGAAATTTAGTAAAGGAAGTTTTTGTTACTGGAGAGACCTTCTTTTTGGGTTTTCATGATGACGTGGCTTAGAAGTGTTTGTACTTTTCTTTTTCAATTTCTGATGGGAACAAAATGATCTTCAGATTGTAGGGTACACAAAAGAAAAAGGCTAATATTTTTGCAAGCTATATCTTTCTGAAAGGAAAAGTTTCTAGTCTCAGTTGGTCGATCAGTCTTTTTTCCAGAAATGTCAGCAGCTCACTGAATTTGTTGGTCTATATCTCACAGGTCACGTATTTCAATTGGGGCCAGGGTCAACCCAACAACATTCGCAGGGTGGGTAGCCTAGATGGTCAGGACTGTGTAGAGATCGGTAGCAGCTTTGCACCTGCCGGCCAATGGAACGACAACGCCTGCAGTGATACAGCAAAATATATTTGTGAAAAATCATTAGGAGGAAGTTCAAGTAAAGGTAAACACGTAACTGAAGCTAAAAAATATTTTTTAAGCCAAAAGACTTGTTCATTCCCTTCACATTAAGCTTATGTCTGTGTGTTTCTGATACGGTCGTGCAAGACAATTTGGGCCAAAGTGTTTCACAAAGTTCTAGAGGAAATGATATAGTATGTGAACAATATGCCACATAACATCACAAAGAACATGTTTATTTTTCTTACGCAAGACTTCCTTGGTGACAGTCGAAAAATTATATATACCTCTCTTGAATACCACCAGAAATAATAAATAATAGCTTTTAAAGGAATAAAGCGTACAAAATTATGCCATATTTTGGGGCTAGAAGATTATATGTGAAGGGAATATTTGTTTTGATAAAAAGAACAAGATAATGCTACTATAATTGATTAGCCGTGCATAAAGTTCTACTAATTTTACTTTTAATTTAAGGTTCTTTGTACATTAAAATAGTCTTCTGAGAAAGAAATAAGTTTTGTTTTCTATATTGTTGACTTCACGTGTTTATACAAAAAAAGTAGTAGAATAAATAAAACATTTCCTCAGTGTTTAAATAAGGACTTTATGTTTTAAAACGTTCTTTGTATTAACTTTCTGGCACAACGTTAAGTCCAGTTTTTTAGAAAATCCTTTTATTTTCTTATGAGGACAATCATACATAACAATACTGCATATTTAGAAATTATATTCACAGAAAAGCAAGGCTCAAGTCAAACAATAAATTAACTGGTTGCAAAATTAATTAACATAAGTACACGCCAACAGTTTTTCTTGCCAGTCATCTATTCCTGTCTTGTGTATTTACGCACCAGCCCCATCAGATCAGGATTGGACAACAAAAGTCACAGATAAAATAACGAACCAGGACTGGACAACAACAGTTACTAGTAAAGTAACTACAATTGATCAACATGTGGAGGAAGAAAAAACAACACCTGGACTGACACCACAATATCCAACAAAGAAAGCATCCCTGCCTTCCAGCACTGTGACCGAGGCATCCAAGCAGAAATCTGCAGGTCATACAGCAAACAAAGAACAAGGTATGTATCATAGGCTAAGAACTTGCTAGTTCTATAACCCCTCTTTAAATACAAGTTACAAGTGATAATGGCGTAAAAGTATTGAGCTTTAGACTCAGGCAAACTTTGAATTGTTTCTTCTTTTTTTTTTTTTGTCTCAGTATAATTATACCAATAAGCCTAGATGATTAAATAAACATATTTAGATTTTATGCTCTACCCAAGTATTAGTGCAATACTCGATGAGCACACACACACCCACACATAAATATAATATATATAACATTTAACTAGATACTTCTCACCATTACTCTAAGAGTTCAAGAGGTTTTGCCGATTTCAAAATGCGTGTCAGAAAAAATGTGTTCTTATCTTAGATTTAAATTCTTATAAGGAATCTGAATATTTAAAATCTGATGGAAGATTGTATTGCAAGGCTCGTTCTGTAGCTGATTTATCTAATTTTCTGTGCCTGAAACTAAAAGAGAGTCGCAATAATATAATCTAGATAAAATAAAGGAACATACAGGTTTGATAGCACTCTCTCTAGTTAGACCTGGTCTTATTTGAGGAATTTGTTTTAATTCCAAATAGCAGATTTTTATTAGGTAAGGCGTTGGATGGTCGACAGTGAAGTTTGATTTCATTAAGGTGTCTATATATTTTTTACTTTATCATGAAATATCTATCTCTTCTTCCACATATGTTTAGAAGAGATAAATCTATTGACGTTTTACTAGGGGTGCTTATGATCAGGATCTCTGTCTTTTCGTTGTTGAGTTAGATACTGTTAGGAACTGCAAATCCATGTGTCCTTCCAATCATCCATAGATACCATACGGGTTGAAATATCTTTAGCACAACTATTGGAAGAATTAATTAGGGAGGGAAGAGTTTCTATCTTCACAGACTTATGCAGCTTAGTGTCATCAGCATAACGGTGGTAATTACAATTGTAATGGGTCAAAACAAGAGAAAGTGGTTGAGAGTACAGAGAAAACAGGATAGAACGCAACACAGAGCCCTGAGGGACTCCAAATTTTTTAAAAAAACCTCTTATATATAAGATGTTTTGCCTTTGAAAGAGCATTAATGAAACATCCTTTTTTGCTTTCATAAGCTGTATATTTTATTGGGGTTTTGTTGTTGTGGTGTTTTGTTGTTGTTGTTGTTGTTGTTGTTGTTGTAGTTGTTGGTTGTTTGTTTTTTGCAATAAAAAGCATCCGACTCATTCAGGGCTGATTTTGCTTTAAAAAAAATTTCAAGCAAGAAGTTGCGCATATATGGAATTTAATGAAAAAGATCATAAACAACAATCAAATTATTTGAAGCACGTTTTCTCCTTGACAGTAACCCATTTTTCTTTATTGTGTCAGGTGCTGAGGGATTAGACGGAGGGTCTATTGCAGCCATTGTGATTGGAACCCTTGTTCTGTGCGTACTTCTCGTGGGTGCAGCCTTCTTCGGCAGGCGGTATTACATCACATATCAAGCTAACAGGATGAAACATCTGAACTCGGCGATTGAATTCACTAATCAGATGTACGCATCAATGCAAGAGATGACCACTGTGACAACTGACAAGCAAGTCACCACAATGGCTCAAACGCATAAAACACTTGAAAACTATGTTATGCCCTTTGGTCAGTGAAAGGAGACAAGTTGTTGGTACCAGCATACAAGACACTCGAGTGCAATGAAGATCCAAGTGCAGTTAAAGTGTTCGAAGAATCAAAATTAAAATTGCACATTTGTAATTATTTGACATTCATTATCACATCATTGTGAAATACATGATCTTTGCTTCAAGCTTTTTTTTTTCTTCTGAAATGTTTTACTTTATAATGGGTATGTTAAACTTAAATACCATTTTCAGACACAGGACTAGAGAGAACCACTAATTAAAATACTTCAGCTGTATGTGATAAGGCTTTTCAACTCATATGGTTGAACTATAGAAAAATCACTCAAAGTGAAATTTGTGTGATCAGATAACTTGAGAAAATAATATTTATTTTCAAGCTGTACAAATCTTAACAGTATGTGACTTGTTTTGTATCAATTAATGATTATCTTACATACATTTTCCATGTAATTGTGAGAATGTTGTTTTGTAAAATTTCATGCCATTTTCATTGAACTATTAAACAAAAAACATTTGCAAATAAAAGGATGAGCAATATATGCTCACACATATATCTTTTCTTTTTTTTTTTCTAATTTTCTATTCACTGTGGAGAGTTTATGTTCTGACTAGCGAAAGAATGGGAGAATGGCAAATAACTATCTGAATAATTTACAAAAATCATAAAAATCTACCCTCTACAAAATCAATGCTGGTCATACAAATGTAAAAACAAAGAATCAACCACAATAATGATGTCAATCTAAGTTTAAGAGTATTGTTACATTATGTGTGGTGACTAACCCCTCTGTACCTTACAGCATAAATATAACCAAGCCATACAAGATAATCAATAGGTAAATGGGAAACTTAAGTGCAGGTTTGAACATTTGCTATCCCTAAACTAGAGGGCCAGGGGGAGGGAGAGGGTACACAATATCTCTCTGTAGTAATCTGATCAAGTTCATCTGATTATTAAGCTCTGTTTTATCAATTAACATTAGAAGGGTAATAAATTCCAACCAGTGTGTTTGTTAGTCAAATGTAGAGCTATAATGTTTGTTTGAAAGTACATGTTATTTCATTATACACACAAAAAAAAAACAACGAAACAAAACAAAAACAAAAAGGTTTGCCACAGCCTTGACAAGCTCGTTTAATTGACATACAGTCAAAGCTCTTTTGGGATAGAGTAGAAGCTTGATTGGGTTAGCATGGGCGCTTTATTTGGATAGAGTGGAAGCTTCATGGGATCGATTGATACCTAGTTTGGGGTATAATCGAGAATTAATGTGGGTAGAGTCGAAGTTTCATTGGGGTAAAGTAGAAGCTAGATTGGGAACAAAATGGAAGCTTGATCAGGGACAGATATTGGACACAAAATGAAACTTAATAATAATGATAATAATAATAATCATAATCATCATCATAATAATAATAATAATAATAATAATAATAATAATAATAATAATAATAATAATAATATTTAGTGCCACCTTCAGATTTAAACACATCATAATAATAATGGGTTCAGATGAGACAGTTGGATCACCAAGCAATTCCAACCCAAGACTACCGGATGAATAACCTTTTGGCTATTTGTACAGTTACCGGAGAAATAGCCACTTCCTATTCGCGGAACTGTTTAAAATCACGTCGTTGATGTAAACAAAAACTAAGTCGAGGAAGTAAGATGGATTATTTAATTTGTTGTCTTGATTGCACATAGAATTTATATCTATTGGCTATAAATTTCACGTTTAAGCTCTGTTGGATCATTCACAGGGTAAATATTTAATGGCATTGCTTAGCTTTCACCATGTTTTGCTATACATGGCGTATTTGTAAGCTAGATTATCTAGATAAAATGATATATATATAGATCTAGATCTAGGCCTATATATGTCGCTTGTTGCAGGGATTGCTGTCGACCAGCGTAGGCCTACTTTACAGACATCTTTTGAAACTAATGTTTTGTATATGTAATTTTGATCAACGGAATGACTATGGATAGTTAGAAACATTATTTCCAACTTGTTTTTTTTTCCTTCCTGAAGACATCCTTATCTCTGTGTTTATATCTTACTGAGTGTGGTGTTTTAGCCCAATGCTAGACGACAGACCTGCACCAACCCTTGGGGGGCCCTGATATGTTACAAAGGATGCAGGCATTCAAGGCACACCCAACTAATCATGAATAGGTCCTGTCGTCCACCACATGAGGAACAGCCAGCCTGTGAATAGTTGAAAATATTATTCCCAGTCTGTCTTTTTGCAGTAGGAGCAGCTGTTTAGAAATATTAAATTTATACCAGTCTTTGTTCTTTTTTTTTCCTTCTTCATTTTTTTATGCCAATCTTTAGTTAAGTGGGAGCAATTTGCTTTTGGGTAGATCTCCAATCTAAAATATATATAATTTAGACTTTATTTCAAACGCTTTAACTAACTGGTTGGGTCGATGTTAGTAATATGTGACCGCCTGAGACAGGAGTCGTGGTATCCCTGCCCTGTCTCGTGTGTGGCAGCACATAAAATTGTCAGACATCAGTCTTTGGGCCCATGGCTGTATAGGAAAGAGGGAGAGAGCTCTCCCTAGCTCTATAGAGAACATAACTCTTGAACACAGAATGATGAAATATAACTTGGCAAAAATATAGGCTTGGAATAATATAAATTAGTAATGGCAGCCCGGCTGGGAATTATCACTCTTTTATATATATATTTTTGATCCAACTCCTCAAACCGCAATGCTTTCTTTTAAGCCTTTAGAACTTTCATCTGCTGACAAAGATGGGAATTATCACTCTTTTATATATATTTTTGATCCAACTCCTCAAACCGCAATGCTTTCTTTTAAGCCTTTAGAACTTTCATCTGCTGACAAAGAATGAATTTTTTAAGAATGAGATTTTTTTTTAAAGTAAAAAAAGATAGGCTACATGTATTCCAATTTGACTTTTGGAATCTGAAAATGAACAATGGTTTCATTTTTTTTACAACTTACTAATCTAGATTTCTCTGTTTTCCAGAGTTGTAACCAACCAAGATATTTTAAAATGAAGAAACTTGAAATGAAACTGCTGTTATTTAAAATCTTCCTGGCCTACTTTGAAGGTGTAGTGACAGAGAAACATCCTCACATTGTGTTCATGGTGGCAGATGATCTTGGTAAGTTGCTTGGATTTGGATGACTCTTGTTATCATGTCATGTTTTAAAAAATTCTTTTTGAAGCAATGATGAATGAGAGAGACAGAGGAGAGAGAGAGAGAGAGAGAGAGAGAGAGAGAGAGAGAGAGAGAGACAGACAGACAGACAGTGTAGACAAACAGACAGTAAGAAAGAGAGACAGACAGTGAGAAAGAGAGACAGACAGTGAGTGAGAGGGAGAGAAAGACAGAAGAAAAGACAGACAAACAGACCATATAATAAAAATTTTATTTTTCCCTCAGGTTGGAATGACATTGGCTTCAACAATCCAGATATCATATCTCCAAATATCAACTATTTGGCAAAATCTGGGATCATACTGAACCATGCTTATGTGCAACCTCTGTGCTCCCCGTATGCATTTCACCATAAGTTTGGATACCTTTTTTCTATGGAACGTTTCTGTAATAATCTGAGCTTTTCATCTTTATTTGCCATTCCATTTTTTGAACGCTTGAGTGTTTTATACTGTACACTTGGTTCACAACCATAATTATTTTTCATTGATTGGGACATTTCATTACAGGTATTTGCTCTTTGTTTAATACTTTATATTTCTGGTCAGATAGCCACTAAGAAAACGATGTTGAAAATTTGCAAATGTCAAACTCATCTTAATTCCTTTATGTTCTATACCTTTTGCCCCTTCCTCCACCCCCCACAATCATTTTTGTACACTCCTAACTTTGCATTCTCTTAATTCTTAAGATAAAGGTAGCTATTGATTATTTGATTTAAAAAAAATGACATAAAGTTATAATAAAGTAGATGGTATAACTATTAAATACAGTCTACAAACATCATTCGATACTCTTCGGTATACCAAATTCATATTTTTGGGGTAAAATATTTTTATGTGAAACATGGAAATAAGATTACAGTATTTTCAAGATTATCCTAAAAAATGCAGAGATTAAATTTTGAAAATATTGATCAATAAATTTGTCCAAAAAAGTATTAGTATATTGTGGTCATGAACCAATGTAAACCCTTTATAGTAGTATTTTATGGAAATTTTGTATAATTGAAAAAAAAAAAATTAGAATCTGTTTAAAGTGAAACTTAACTGTGGCTTTATTTTCAAAAACTATTTCAGAGGCATACTAACCATATCCTTTTGCCTCCAACCTAAACTGTTTCAGATCCAGAGCCTCTTTCATGACAGGATGGTACCCCTTCCGGCTAGGCATGCAGGTCTGCTGTTATAATTAAAAACAGATATCCCACCTGCTCAAATTCACTAAATTATAAACTTTTAAAAAAGCCACCTCGATTATAATTCTACTATGCAGTCAATGAGGCACTTGATTATCTATACTTGCAAGTTTGCCCTAGAATTTCTTGCCTCCCGTTTCCATAATATTATTTATGTACTATTGATTTTTTGTCACTGGTTAATGTTTCATTGGCTAAAAAAATAAGCTACAATCAGAAGCATTTTGCTTTATTTTGAGCAAAAGTGAAAAAAAAAAAGGTCCAACTTATACTACAGAAATATGCATGACAATAGCATGATTTATGATGTTTCAGTATTTTGTAGGCCAACATTGGCCTTTCTGCAAAGGTCTGGGTTCGAGCCCAGGCAATTCGCTCCCTACTGCTTGAGTCGGTGTCAGTGTAATGTGATCGGCTGAGACAGGAGTCAAGGCATCCCCGCCCTGTCTCGTGTGTGGCAGCACATAAAATTGTCAGATGTCAGTCTTGGGGTCCATCCACAATATAGCCTACATTGTGCTGATGTTGGACGTTAAAACCAACTCAACATCTGGCCTTTCTGCTGGCCAAAGCACTTGTCGATAGCAGTATATTCTAAGATAGACAGTAAACCCGTGTACATCTTCTGGTATACCGAATCCATAAACTTTCAGTGCCAAATAGGACTTTAGGATAATTTGGGCTTATTATTGAAAAACGTCAAAGACTTTGGAAATATTAATGTTTCTTGTTGATGACATTCCTGTACATGGTTTATAGTTGTTTTTTTTCAACTGTTACAGCACCTTGTGTTGGGTCATCGTCAAAACGCCTGTTTGCCTCTGGACCGAGTGTTGTTGCCACAAGTACTCAAGAAAAATGGTTATAAAACTCATGCCGTTGGAAAGTATGCAGAACTGTTTGTGAATTTACTTGTTTTAACTTTTCATCTGATTAGTTTAAATACATTCCGACAAAATCATGTCATAGGTTTATTGATAAAATGATACAATTAAAAAAAACTTCCATCCTAAAGTCAGCATTTACAAGACAGAGTTTATCATATGCTTGCCAACAAAGCTAGGGGATGGTGTATTATCTGATTTTGTTAGGAAAAATCAAATGAATCAGTGGCATATAAAATATGCCTTAGTCCAACATTAGTAAAAAAAAGAGGGCTTCTTATCTCGATAAACTCATCATTGAAAGGTTGCTCATCTTTACCTATAATTCAGGAGTTGATAAATTTTATCCCTCTTTAGAAGATATGTTTGGTTTTTTTTTAAATTAATAGTTACACCTTATGATTCACAGCAACTGATTTTGAAATATTAATTTAAATACTTCAACTTGAATCTTCAAATATCAGATTGACTAGTGACTGCAAATATATCGTTATGTTGTCCTTGTTTTCCGATTTCTACCACAGCTATTTTGGCTTAATTTTTTTGGTCCTACATTTTCTACTGCTGCTCTACATTTCCAGGTGGCACTTGGGTTACTGCAAGTGGGAATGTACGCCAAACTACCGAGGCTTTGACTCATTCCAGGGATACTATGCTAGCAGAGAGGATTATTACACCAAGTCGCACAGTCAGTAAAAATATTGGACAAGCGAAGGAAACAATGCAAAATTTTCATCTCTATTTTCTCTTTTTTTTCTACTATAAGTGAAGAGTCATTTCCTCTTAAAAAGTTGCATTATCGAAAGTGATAAGTTTTTTGTTTACTTTTGATTTGTCTATCAAATTCAAAAGGGGTTTTTGAAAATAAAATAAAATACAAATTCTTTATGAAACCAGTAAAAAGTTGTTTTTTTTTTCAATATATTATATGACAAGGTAAATTATCCATAATCAATAGCAATCAGATTTTCATGTGGCCATTCAAATAAAAATTGGAAGTTACCCCAAAAATTGATTGACATAATCCTATCCAACGGATTGAATTCTTAGATTATCCCTTGGCATCTCTTTTGTTCCTCCTATAGATGATGGATTTGACTTCCATAAAAACAAAGATGTTTTTTGGCAAGCCAATGGAACATATTCAAGTGTAAGAGCATTGTTTCATTAATTACATTAAGTATTTTAAAATACTTTAGGCTTTTTTCCACTTTTGTTTCTAATATTAATTCAAATGTAACACTAAATTCTTTCCTTCAGTGCTTTTTTTTTCAATGGAAATTGGTGAAATCTCAGGGAAAACTTCATTGCATTATTTTAGCTGTGTTTTGTTTTTTTATAGTTTAGGCTGGGCATTTAAAAAATACAGTCTTAGGTGTAGTTTCTAACTATGTTTGTGGGACTCCCGTGGCACGCTACTAAGTACTTTCCATAATATGACCCTTGATGTAATCAAATGTGAGAAATATTTTTCTGATAAAATTATGTGTTTCTTATCAGCACGTATAAACACTATTAGATAATTTGCAGCTATCAACATTTCCCTTAAAATTCCCCTATTTCAAGTGTGTCTTGCCTTGGTAAAAAAAAGCCCCGTAGACAAAAGTTATTTGGTGTTAGAATTTAAAACCTGTCCAATGAAGCCCATTATATTTGGTTTTATAATGATTAATTTGTCTTTAAAGAAAAAATATTAGGTTTAAACTGGGATTAATCTTGGACAAATTCATTCTGACATTGCCTCCATTTCAGGTACATTTTTTTACCTAGTAGGCCTTGTATGTGTTTTATTGACTTTTTACTATTATTCCATTTCCAACAACATCCATTCTAGCATGATCTTTCACTTATTGCTTTTTCAGTATTATTACAGTGCAGCCGTGGATAAAATCATTGCCCAACACAACGTAACGATCCCTCTATTTCTGTACTACCCCATCCAATCGGTTCATGAGCCCTTGCAGGTTAGTTTTATTAATTTTTTTTTATTATCTTATGATTAATACTTCTATTATTATTATTATTATTATTATTATTATTATTATTATTATTATTATTATTATTATTATTATTATTAT
>RQTK01000007.1:209222-242054 GCA_003991915.1 Elysia chlorotica
TATTATTATTATTATTATTATTATTATTATTATTATTATTATTATTATTATTATTAAATAAACTATATTATTTGTACCAGGTACCCTTTCTTTCTTACATCTAACTTTCCCTAAAAGTATAATTATGCTATCTTGCGTCTTGCTGCAGGCATGGTCACAGCTCTGGACGATGCTGTGGGTCAGCTGATCCACTCTCTGGAGAAAAAGGGAATATTGAACAATACGATCATCTTCTTCACCGCTGATGTATGTTGGGGATTCAAAACACTTCGGGCATCTTATCACCACTAAGCGAGCAGAATGGCATATTTCATTTTTTTTTATTTTGAGATAATTGGAAAAAAAAAAAGATTTATTCCTGTGTTAGTATCACAAACACGAAGTTAATGGTTATCTTTGCATTAATTTAAAAAGAAATTGGTGGAATTTTAATTTTAACCTCACCGTGAGATGGAACATTTACTGATCTGCCATGTTCAAATGGAATATCTCTGAGATATATACCGTCCATTTAGTTCTGTGACTTTATGATAACATTGTTCTTTGGGTCTGCTTCATCATTATAAAATTCTATTTTTTTTTTTTTTTCATTGCATAAATTTTCAATCAATTAACTACTTTGAAATTTAAAACGACGTTTCACCGTGGAAACAGAGACAAGTTATGACTGTAGACTAAAATCCATATTATCTAATGGAAAAAGAACAGAATGGTATGAGTCTTTTAGTCATATTGATATTATTATAACTAATTTTGCTAAGTCTCCACCACCTAGGTGATCTTAAGAAGATGATCTAATAAAATTAAAAATGTGACACCAACAACCAGAATAAGCTTCTGAAAGGGCTTGAGAAAAAGTGCAAAGAATTAAATGAGTTAAAAAAACTACTCAACCAGTTCCATGTGATTTTTATTTTACCCTTTAAATGTTTAGAATGGGGGCTGGATTCCGTACCATGGAAATAACTACCCTCTACGTGGAGGCAAGATCACCATTTGGGAGGGAGGTACGCGCGTCCCAGCATTCATCTACGGAAAAGGCGTCAAGAAATCTGAGGCTAGATATGACGGGTATAGTACCCTGTGCTTTCCTTCGAACTATTACCTCTGCAACCTCTTTCTTTTAATATTTAAATTTTGTACAGTATTACCAAAGTTTTTGTTGTTGTCTGAACTATTCTGTTTTTTGGTGGTTTTTTTTTTTTTCATTCCATTTTCATCTTTGTAACATCTTTGTCTTCACTCTTTTCATCACTACCAGTACTATCTTTATAATGAGCTTTCTGAAAACATTATATTATTATCAAGTACATCGACATCAGTTTTACCTTTGCTTTATTGGAGTATTGTAAATTGAATTGTGCATTCTCTAAGTTCGCAGAGTATGTTAAAAGAGATTTTTTGGTAGAGTACTCTCAAAATGAAACGATTTTAGACTATAATGAAACAGTCGACATGGGCAGATTACTATTTTTATTTTTACCATGAATCAAATCATTGAATCGTAGATCATTTCTATATTTTCAGTCATCTTTTTGAAGTTTGAAGTGTGATTTCCTTTTTTTTTCAATTAAAAATTTTTGTTTAACCATTATTGAAGTAAATAGCTGTTGAAATTATTTTATAATTAACTATTGAAAAGTAAGAATTTTAAATTGTATGCTATGATTGTTTCAGATATGACCTAATCTTTTCTTTCAATCATATAAACTAACTTATGTAGTGAGTTTAAAGACAAAGTAGTTTTATAAGCCTGTTTCATCATGTATTCAATAGCCAAAGGTGGGCTCAAAATCTATTTCCTCTTTGCACTGACTACCCTAGACTTTGAAATAGATGAATCTAAACTAGGATTTTTTTTTGTGGTTTTGCTTTTGTGTTTTTGCAGTGACTCTAACCTTTTCAAAATTCTCTCTACTATTGAAGATTGATGCATGCGGTTGATTGGTTTCCAACTATTGCTGAGGCAGCAGGGCTTAAATATGACGGTAAATAGTTTTTAATTTATTATATAAGTATATATTTGTAAAATAAATAAATTCATTAAGTTTAGAAACACTAAAAAAAATATTACCAATCTTTCTTTGAATCAATTAGGTTCAATTCCAATTTTATTAAGACAGATTTTGGTTTTCTTGTAACCTATTTCTGTTCAGATTATACTCAGATTGCTACTTACAGTGTCATTTGATAATTTTCTTTAAAGCAAAGTCATGAATGATGTTTCTCTCTTTCTAAGTATGTGTTTATTGAAATAAGCTCAGTAAAAATAATCATTTTAACCTTCAGTGAAATAAAATTTTCGTGGATCTTGAGCCTAAGCATGAAATAATATTTTTATATTATATATAGATATATATAAGTCTAATATATTTTGAAATGTGATTGTATGTTGTTTGTTTTGCCAAATGATGAGTTTTGCTTTTTAAATTTTGAAAATGTTTAGAAAAAAATATTTTATACCCATTTTAAATTATTTAATATGAATATTGTGTAAAAGAAGCAATGTAATCATTCTTAATAAGCATTCTCTTCTTTCTATTCTTGTCATTACAGACCCAGAAATGGATGGAGTAAGTTTGTGGAAGAGCATCATAAAGCTGTCTCCCTCACCGCGCACGGAAATTGTATACAACCTTGACAACAAAACTATTCCAGAGGAAGGACATGCAGCCATAAGGTTTGTAAGAGCGTCCTCATTTTAGCGTTACATTTACATTGCTGGTCAAAATATTAGAGCATAGACTATAAGCAGGCCTCCTAGAGGCAAATATCACCTCAAGCAGTACACTATAGTCCTAGAAACAAAGAATCGCAATGACGTGTTGCAATACAGGACCTCTGAAAATATGAATCCCTTCACTCTGTATAATATCGCAGAATAAGGAGAAGAAATATGTCCCTCTCTGTCTGCACAGTTGCTTCTGTCTCGATCTCGGCAATAGAACAGCTAGTGATTAAAGCACATGTCCTATCTAAGAAGGCAATAGAGCCTATCTCACCCAAAACTTAACAAATCACCCTCATGACATTCACCCCACATACATACAAACTCGTAAGTGCATGCAAACTTGTGCGCAGTCATTATGAAATATGCACATAAATTATCTCCAACATGCTGTCCGAATGATGGTGATGATGATGATGATGATGATGATGATGATGATTTTTATCCCACCCAGGGTTGGAGAAATGAAGCTGATTGTTGGAATCCCTGGCCTTTTTAACTCTTGGTACAAGCCAGAAGAAGAGTGGGACGAGCCACTTCCAAAGACAGACTACAGCGACATGGATGAGCTCTTTGGGGAAATGGTAGAGAAAAGGCCAGATTGGAAACTTTATCGAGGATTATTCAACCTTTCAGGTAGACCTATTATACGATACAGTGGACTGCTTATTAATTACAACCTCATTATAGAATCTGTATGAGGGAAATCTTGCAGAAAGGATTGGTTAAGTGGAAGCAAACTGTTCGGTTTCCACTTCAGTTGCACATTTATTGATTGCATAATAGTCTATTCTTAGAACTGATGGCTCTGTCTAACTTGTTGCAAGAAATTTGTTAGGTTTTAAAATCACAATGACAGTCTAATTTCTCAAATCAGTTAGTTATATTTCTAAAATGTTGAGACTTTCAGATTTATTTATGAAAGATTCTGTTTGCAATAACCATCTTTTCATTGTGGTTACTGTTCTCTGCTTCAAATGTTCTTTAATAGACAGGTATGGTAAAGGACAACTTACAGTGTAAAAAAAAACCCCAACTCTTTAGTTAAAAGATTTGAGGTGTGAATACCATCACGGTGCTAGGATTATGGCATAACTGAGACTTTTGCAAAAATGAAAGTGACATATCATTGTAAAGGTAAAATTGAGATCTATATAACTAAACTTTGAGAAAAAAAAATGCGCTAGAAATTTCTATGCTTTATCTTATTAGAAACTTATGTCCAGTTCATAGCAGAAATAGAGAAATAAAAACAGTTTGTATTTCTTATCTCATAAGTAGCAAAAATGACCCGCGATAAAATTGTAGCACAGTGATGAATATGTAGCTCTCTTTTTTTTAAATATAAATTACATGCTCATTTGCTGAAGATCATGACTCTTGATCCAACATTTTTGTTTTTGTATCAATCATTTTGTTTTTTAGCGGATCCCTATGAGCACACCAACTTGTACTGGCAGCATCCTGATATTGTGAGAAAGCTGGAGACGCGCCTGCACTACCACTACTCCCGCATGGTCCCAGCTGACTATCCTCCAGACGATCCGGCATCAGATCCAAAATACTGGGGTGGGGCATGGAGCCCTGGATGGTGTTAGGTTCAGAAATTTCTTCTCATTTCTTTTTGTAGCTTATGGTATTGGTCTCTCCCTTAGAAGTATGACATAGACAACATAAGTATTAGTAAGCCCAAAAAAGTGAATTTTATTGTAATTACTCAAAGTGCTTTATACTGAAGAAGAATACAAAGACCTAAAAGTAACTAACGTTAAAACTTAGAAGTATGACAATGGGGTTTTAAGTTTTAACCTTAGTTAATTTTTTGTCTTTGTATGATAAATATGTTAATTTATCTTCAACGGTTTTCCCTCGTGCACAATAAAAAGCACCTTGAGTTTTTACAATAAGATTCTCTTTATTGGGCTTACTTATACTTCTGCTGTCACAGAAAGGGTCCTATAATTTGTTATGTGACTTTAATTGACTGACCCACTCAGGCACTTATGAAATGAAAGTAAAAAAAAATCGTTGAGTTAGGCAAGTTCAAAAGAAGTTGCTTTGGGTTATAATTATTGTTATGCTTTGTTAATATTTTCGGCCAGAGAATAGAAATAATAACGAAAAAAGACTTTAAAACTGTTCCATTGATGGAGCATACATCATAATTTTTCTAGCTGTTTACTTTAAAAATGCGAAGTTTGGGTTGGGATTTTCAACTAGATGAAATATTTCCGAAACTTTTAAGGTACCCTATCAATATCCCTAACCACTTAGATGCGCTGGGGTCGAATTCAGGATTGCCTTACTGTAACATTAGCAGAGTTTGCTGAGATCAAACTTGACCCTAATCACGCTGACTGTTTCTTATTTGGCAACAAAAATTTGGGAGTTGTACGTTGTCTACTTCCTTTGTTCAGTCAACATGAAAAGTGGTTAGCCTAGAATTCCTCAAGCATGTAATAAAAAAATCTGAGCACTCAAGTGGTTAAGCTGAAAGTGGAAATTTCGAAAGATATTTCGTACGTTGAATATTTAGTAGCTGCTGACAGCGATCGATTGCAGTTTTAGAACTCAATTGTTGTTGATATTCTTTTTTTTCTTTCTTTTGTGTTTATTTTATTCCAGGTACGCAACTAAAACCTGACAACCCATTCTCTTTTCAATACTCATTAAGGCGTTTCAAGCTTTCATAGTAAATAAACTGTGAAGGTTTGGAAGACTGTAAAACTCCTTACGCAATACAAAGGCCTGCATACTTGTTTAACACAAAGATGTTTATGTTGAATCATCTTCGTGCATATTTTTATTGGTTTATGGTATTACTGCAAATTTGTAAAGACTACATGTATTATACTGTAAGAAAAATACTCATATTTGTTTAAGACTTCTAATTTTTTAAAACTATTTTAACTTTTTATGAAAACTCAGGAATGAAATGGCTTTAAAAATTATATTGGTGAACATAAGCCTCCTTTATTGTGTTATCTTTCAACAATTGACTTTCCACTTATGAAATGACATTCACTTTTCTTTATGTATTTGTAATACACAAAATAATGTCTCAAAGTTATTTCAATGATTAAAAGATTACTGCTGTCTAAACCATATAGAATATTAAATTTATAGCCACAAAGAAACAAAAATAATTAACCTTTGTGAAAAGTGAATGTCATTTCATAAGTGGAAAGTCAATTGTTGAAAGATAACACAATAAAGGAGGCTTATGTTCACCAATATAATTTTTAAAGCCATTTCATTCCTGAGTTTTCATAAAAAGTTAAAATAGTTTTAAAAAATTAGAAGTCTTAAACAAATATGAGTATTTTTCTTACAGTATAATACATGTAGTCTTTACAAATTTGCAGTAATACCATAAACCAATAAAAATATGCACGAAGATGATTCAACATAAACATCTTTGTGTTAAACAAGTATGCAGGCATTTGTATTGCGTAAGGAGTTTTACAGTCTTCCAAACCTTCACAGTTTATTTACTATGAAAGCTTGAAACGCCTTAATGAGTATTGAAAAGAGAATGGGTTGTCAGGTTTTAGTTGCGTACCTGGAATAAAATAAACACAAAAGAAAGAAAAAAAAGAATATCAACAACAATTGAGTTCTAAAACTGCAATCGATTACTGTCAGCAGCCACTACATATTCAATGTAAGCAATATCTTTGAAAATTTCTACTTTCAGCTTAACCACTCGAGTGATCAGATTTTTTTTTACATGCTTGAGGAATGCTAGGCTAACCACTTTTCATATTGAACGAACAAAGGAAGTAGACAGCGTACAACTTCCAAATTTTTGTTGCCAAATAAGAAACAGTCAGCATAATTAGGGTGAAGTTCGATCTCAGCAAACTCTGCTGATGTTACAGCTAGGCGATCCTGGATTCGATCCCAGCGCATCTAAGCGGTTAAGGATATTGATAGGGTACCTTAAAAGTTTCGGAAATATTTCATCTAGTTGAAAATCCCAACCCAAACTTCGCATTTTTAAAGTAAAAAGCTAGAAAAATCATGATGTATGCTCCATCGATGGAACAGTGTCTAAAGTCTTCTTTAGTTATTTTTTCTATTCTCTGGCAGAAAATATTAACAATGCTTAACAATAATTAGAACCCGAAGCAATTTATTTTGAACTTGCCTAATTCAGCGATTTTTTTTTCTTTCTTTTCATAAATGCCTGGGTGGGGCAGAAAATTAAAGTCACAAGACGAACTATAGGACCCCTTTCTGTGACAACAGAAGTATAAGTAAGCCCAATAAAGAGAATCTTATTGTAAAAACTCAAAGTGCTTTATACTGTGCACGAAAAAACAGCTGAAGATAAATTAACACAGTATGATAGTTATCATACAAAGACAAAAAAGTAGCTAAGGTTAAAACTTAAAACCCTATTGTCATACTTCTAAGTTTTGGCCTTAGTTACTTGTTTGTCTTAGTATGATAACTATGTCATACTTCTAAGGGAGAGACCACTACCATAAGCTACAAAAATTGCGAAGAAATTTCTGGATCTAACACCAACCAGGGCTCCATGCCCCACCCCAGTATTTTGGATCTGATGCCGGATCATCTGGAGGGTAGTCAGCTGGCACCATGCGGGAGTAGTGGTAGTGCAGGCGTGTCTCCAGCTTTCTCACAATATCTGGATGCTGCCAGTACAAGTTGGTGTGCTCATAGGGATCCGCTAGAGAACACAAATGATTGATACAAAAACAAAAATATTGGATCAAGAGTGAATCAAAATCTTCAGCAAATGAGCATGTAATTTATAAAAGAAGAGAAGAAGGGCTACTATTTGTCACTGTGCTACGATTTTAGCACGGGCCATTTTTGCTACTTATGAGATAATAAATACAAACTGTTTTATTTCTCTATTTTTGCTATGAACTGGACACAAGTTTCTAATAAGATAAAGCATAGAAATTTCTAGCACATTTTTTTATCTCAAAGTTTAGTTAGATAGATCTCATTTGTACCTTTACAACAATATATCATAGGCATTTTGCAATAGTTTCAGTTATGCCATAATCCTAGCACTGTGACGATATTCACACCTCAAATCTTTTAACTAAAGAGTTGGGTTTTTTTTACACTGTAAGTTGTCCTTTACCATACCTGTCTATTTATTAAAGAACATTTGAAGCAGAGAACAGTAACTACAATGAAAAGATGATTACTTCAAACAGAACCTACCATAAGCTCTCAACATTTTAGAAATATAAGTACAAAAAAGGTAAGAACAAATTAAGTAAGCTGTGCCATTATGATTAAAAAAACTAACTAACTGATTTGACAAATTAGGCTATGTCATTGTGATTTTAAAACCTAACAAATTTCTAGCAACAAGTTAGGCAGAGCCATCAGTTCTAAGAATAGATTACTATGCAATAAAGAAATGTGCAACTGAAGTGGAAAACGAACAGTTTACTTCCAGTTCCACTTAACCAATCATTTCTGCAAGATTTCTCTCATATAGATTCTATAATGAGGTTGTAATTAATAAGCAGTCCACTGTATCAAATAATAGGCCTACCTGAAAGGTTGAATAATCCTCTATAAAGTTTCCAATCTGGCTTTTTCTCTACCATTTCCTCAAAGAGCTCATCCAAGTCACTGTAGTCTGTCTTTGGAAGTGGCTTGTCCCACTCGTCTTCCGGCTTGTACCAAGAATTAAAAAGGCCAGGGATTCCAACGATCAGCTTCATTTCTTCAACCCTGGGTGGGATAAAAATTATCATCATCATCATCATCATCATCATCATCATCATCATCATCATCATCATCATCATCATCATCATTCGGACAGCATGTTGGAGATATGTGCATATTTTATAATGACTGTTCACAAGTTTTGCACGCACTAGTGAGTTTGTGTGTACGTGTGTGGGGGGGAATGTCATGAGGGTGATTTGTTAAGTTTTGGGTGAGATAGGCTCTATTGCCTTCTTAGATAGAACATGTGCTTTATTCATTAGTCTTCCTATTGCCAACATCGAGACAGAAGCAACTGTGCAAACAGAGAGGGGCATATTTCTTCTCCTTATTCTGCGATATTATACAGAGTGAAGGGATTCATATTTTCAGAGGTCCTGTATTGCAACACGTCATTGCGATTCTTTGCTTCTAAGTTGGGTTGGGGGTTGGTTTAACGTCCAACAACAGCACTATATAGGCTATATTGTAGACGGGCCCCAAGACGTACGTCTGACAATTTTATGTGCCTCCACACCCGAGACTGGGAGGAGATACCATGACTCCTGTCTCAGCCGGTCACATTATACTGACACTGACCCAACCAGTAGGGAACGCAACAGCCAGGATTCAAACTCGTGACCTTTTGCGTCGGAAGCCGATGTTCTACCCCTGGACCACCGCGCCCCCCTTATTTCTAGGACTATAGTGTACTGTTTGAAGTGATGTTTGCCTCTGAGAGGCCTGCTTATATTCTATGCTCTAATATTTTGACCAGCAACGTAAATGTAATACTAAAATGAGGACGCTCTTACAAACCTTATGGCTGCATGTCCTTCCTCTGGAATAGTTTTGTTGTCAAGGTTGTATACAATTTCCGTGCGCGGTGAGGGAGACAGCTTTGTGATGCTCTTCCACAAACTTACTCCATCCATTTCTGGGTCTGTAATGACAACAATACAAAGAAGTGAATGCTTACTAGGAATGATTGCATAGTATAATATGGGTATAGAATATTTACTTTTCAACCATTTTCAAAATTAAAAAAGCAGAACTCTTCATTTGACAAAACAAAAAACATACAATCACATTTGACAATAACCATATGATATTTTTATATTTATATTATGTTTAAATATAAAAATATCATTTCATGCTTAGGCTCAAGATCCACGAAAATTTTATTTCACTCAAGGTCAAAATTATTATTTTTACTTAGCTTATTTCAATAAACACAGACTTAAAAATAGAGAAATATTATTCATGACTTAGCCTGAAAGAGAATTATTAAATTAAATTATTAATTTGAACAGGAATAGGTCGCAAGAAGACCAAGCACTGTCATAGTAAAGTTGGAATTGAACCTGATTTATTAAAAGAAAGATTGCTGACATTATTTGTTAGTATTCCTAGTTTATTTGTTTTACCCTGTCTGAAGCAAATTTGCTAACAGATTTTACAAATATGGCTCTATTGTGTGTTGTCCTTTTTAAGTTGTTGAAGGGAGCTCTATAATCTCACACTCGGAAATGATTCCCTGATTCAAGTATGAAAAGGATGTTTTTTGATTAGTTGTTAAAGGCCATGCCTTCTCTCTTTATTTTGTCTGCTGTTTTTACTCTTTATGATTGAAACCGTAGAATTTGAAAGAAGGATGAAAAAAAAATTCTTTTGTTTGAAGTACTGTTGGCTTGCTTTACAATTTTGAAAGTCTTTTTTTATATTATTTTTTTAAGCCTTTGAATTTTATTAAGGAATCTTGAGTATTATTCTTTACACTACCTGTTGATATTTTAGTTACTTGGTGGTCTTTAAAATACACCCATTAGTTTCCTCTATTGGGTTGTATAATTTATAATAAAAAAGATTTGTGACCAATTTGTATAATAACTATGATTATATTTTCAAATTTTTTAAACTTATACATATGTACATAGTCCTTGGATGCATTTATCTCTTTAGCATGAGAGGTTAAAATACAAAATAATTATTGGTGTCACATTTTACAATAATATTATTTTATAGATGTTACAATTTACTCTTTAGTTATACATTCTTTTACTGAGCAAAAATGCAAAATACAGCTTTACTGCTTTTAATTGTCCCCTACTCTCAATTATGAGGAGATGATGTTTATTTTTTTGTCCTTACTCTATTCATATTGTTCATAATAAGAGTGCCTTAAACTTCTTGAAATTGCCTTTATTAATTGTAAGTTATGGCTTTAAATACAAAATTTGTCCCCATAAATCCTTTGACATGATATGCTACAGTATTTGGTGGGTACATCTTTATGTTACCAAAATATTTTCAGCTTTGAATTTATACCAATCCCATTTTTGTTATCGTCAATGCTTAGAATTAAAATACAGTGTAAATATGCCTTTACATAAATGTTATACACTAATTGACCAAGAATATTATTGAAATAAAAATTAACTTTATTTACTTGTGTGTACACAATACTTTGATGTTTTTATCTTGTTTCGTGTGGTTTTTTTTTTCTTTTTGCAACCCAATAGTGTGGATCAAAGGGGACATTTTCTCTTTTATTGTTGCTGAGTAAAATTACCTGTTACTTACAGATCCATAGAGAATTTGAAGGGTAAACAGTATTGAATAATATTTGCAGATCAAAGCTTCATCTCTTGTCTTGATAGTTACTGGGGTCTAGGCATACTTGTAAGTTTGTAAATACTCAGCAAAAACTCCTGATTTTGATATTAAATTGCATGAACTGTTTGTACACATACATGTACCGAATTTTTTAGTAGGCTTGAAAATATTGAGCGACCTTGGCTTCCTTGACGATCATTGCGCATCACAATTCTTTGTCTTAGGAAGCTTTCTTGGTCTGTGATCTGAGCTTTCTCTCTAATGAAGTCTGCACTGTGCTAGCTCGTATCTTGGTCAGTGTGAGATCTCTGTTAAACCCTGTTGAACTTTTTTTCGTCCGTTCCATACTTTGTAAGTTATGTAACTGTACAGTATAATATAAGTGACCTACTTTTTTGAAAATGCATCTTTGTTAGCACTGGCCTGTGTAAGAAGACATTGTCTCCTTTCCAATGGGATGGATTCTTAGAGGTACCGCAGTACAAAATCAACAGAGAGATTTACACTTCATTCCAAGCAAAGTATGTTAAATGAGAGCAGTTGACTTCTCTTCAAGGAGAGCTGTGCTAGTTGACTTTGGTGACCATCAATCTGTCCTAACAGTTATCAATCAGGTTGATCCCTTTCTTCCACCTATCCACCTTGCTAGCCTATCCCAGATGCTTTGTCTCTGGCTACCTTTCGGCTTAACATCCCAATTGTAAATATGTTTTCTTAAACTCCTCTGTGTAGTGTTGCTGGCTGTTACCAACGCCAAGTATGATTTACTTCATTTTAATTTTGGAACAAACGGACCCAAACAACTCCGCCATTTTGTAAGAAATAGGGTCCTAGGTAGACACTGACACGTTATCCAAATTCAAGTCAAATTAGATAGAATTCATTAGATTTTTTCAGCCTATTGCGAACTTCATAGCTACTAAGTTTTTAGAAAAGAAAAAGCGCCTTTCAGTTGTATTTCCAAGTTGTTGGCTTAAAAGGACAACACATCTCATGATTTGCAAGATGGCATCCATGCAAATGTTGAGATAAGTTGTTGCGTTTAACTTAAGATCACACTAAAAATCATACATGTATTTGAAATAACTCTGTTAATGTCCTATGACAAAGTTCAAAAGGCGCTGATGAAAGATAAGAGCGCCAAGGGCTGCTGGATATAGATTAAAAGAAAATGCACAGAATAAACGCAATTTTCATTATCTAAGAAACCTTCAATTCATTATCAATGAATGGAACTACGGAAGCCATGGAATATCAAATAATTATTCTTCCCATTGTATTTTTATTTGTCTAACCACAGGTCGTAAATGACAATGGTACTGAAATTTTCCAAAATTAATTCTTTAACTAAACAAAAACAAAAACAAATAAATGCACCATGTCAGCTTCGGGATCAAGCTATTTGACAAAATGAATCGGGCTTTGGTGATTAGAAATTTCTTTCATTCGACTTTTAACATAAATATGATATTGTTTTGTGTTTTTGGTTTTTTTCCTCCTTTATTTCATCTTCCATAAACTCTCATAAGACTTTAAAAAACTCCTGTTATACAGCACGATAAAAAGCATTTTCAATCCACTATGAAAATAAAATATTCATAGCCCACATTACGTGTCAGTGTTCAAAATAAGTTTCATAGAAGGTAAAGTAGTACATGTAGCTTTTTGATAAACGTGCGTGTGAGATTTTGCGTACGGTTACACTAGCCAATAATGGGAAAGCACTCTCCTAGAATGAATTTTGTTGTTGTTCTACATGTACTTTCGATTTCCTTGAAGCCTTTCAAGTAAACCTGAGACTGAGAGGTCTGCGTGGTTAGTTACTAGATCTAATTACAACCTAAATCTAATATAAAAAGAAGAAAAAAATCTAGACCTAGGTTTCTAAACATAAGACAGCAAGTTTATGGGATTGTATGGAGTGAGATGAAGATGTCTATATTATTTTTATATTCTATTTTTTCTACTTTCTAAATCATTATCATTGGAATCTAGACTCTAGATCTCTCCAGATCTATCCTAGATCTTAATAGCTATCTACAGTATAGATTCTGGAATTTCTATCTAGAGCTTTTGATTCTAATTATTTAAATCCAGATCTAGATCAAATTTGTCATGGGGCGATCTTCAAAAGACAAACGAGATGTTTACTATCGAAGGGCCAAGGAAGAGGGGTGGAGAGCCCGAAGTGCTTACAAGCTACTGCAGATCAACGATGATTTCAACATTTTTGAAGGTGAAATCACTGAAGTAAATCTATAGTAATCTTACTTAAAAGGGTATTATACTTTCTATTTTCCAGTCATTCCAGACAAGATGTATTTAATTAGAAACAGCACTCGAGCATCTATAGAGTAACCTAACCTATCCATTATAACGCAATAGCACATTATTCAATGACTGCCTCAGTGATAAGTCACAGTTTTTAGGATCAATAGTATATAGGAGTCCAGAAAAATTCTTGAAAAGTTGCAGGTGAAGATAAGGTTGGAGCTCCATTAAGATGTAGTAGAAAAGGTGTTTCAAATAGCAGATTCCACTTCCAGCACCAGGAGACATTGCGCCCATGGGCCATATAGACACCCCAAGAATAGCTAGATCCACAGCTCCTGACTACTAGAGTTTAACTCACAACCAAACTCACTGACATCACACCCCGGTAGTCTAAGCCTAGGGTCTAGACCGTTGTGTCCAAGACTGGCTCAAAACTTTGCTGTACAGATTGATCTTTGATTGACGGTTATTTTGGAGAACCAAGCTCACTCCTCCCTCCCGCTGTATCCAAATTCACCATTTCCATGTTCCGTTAAACCCAACCACAAGTAATAGGCTTTATATAGTAGACAAAACGGGAATTCTTGAACTGTCCCACTGTAGTGATGGTTCCTGTTGTAGACTGGTATATATATATGCATTACTGTAGAACCTAATGTAAGCTTTATAATCTTTGAAATGAAATCTTTGAAATTCTTCAAACACAAAAAGACGAAACAGGCCACAAGATTAGCTTTAAAACATCAATATATGTATAAGGTTTAGCCTATACTTTTTTTCAGTATTCATAATAACCCATTTTTCTCTATTGAGGTGTCACAAGAGTTGTGGATCTGTGTGCAGCCCCTGGTAGCTGGAGTCAAGTGGTAGCTGGAGTCAAGTGCTGTCTCAAAAACTCAGGTACGGTAGTACTAGAATCAGAGGGCAGGCTTTCTCAATTGCAAAATTATATTGTTATGCCTTTGCTCACGAGATTTGGCTTCTACTGTAAAAACTTGCTTATAAGTATCGAAAGAAGGAGCTGTCACTTCTAGGACTTGATTGGTTTTAAGTCATGAATTACATTGTAATGACGACTATGACTATTCATGACATGTCAAACTGATAACCCAATACAGTTTATGATAATAAGTATATCTCTAGATAAAGTTGGAAGTTGTTCAAATCATTCTTATTACTTCTGAAACAAGTAATTGGAAGGATAAGATTTAGGTTTTTTTTTTATTACAAATTTATATTGCATGTGTTCTTCAAATCTAGCAAGTTTCTCTTGAGTCTCATTCATTGAGAATGAGATGCTAAAGTTACGTTATGGTTTATAGTATAATACATATATAAGTATATTCTTAATGGTCTCTTTTGAAGGGGAGAGGCTGGTCAGAAGTCACAGGCAAAAATTGTAGCTGTGGACCTGCAGGCCATGGCTCCAATCCCTGGAGTTATTCAGATCCAAGGGGATATCACAAAGGTTTGGACACAATAATAATAATAATAATAATAATAATAATAATAATAATAATAATAATAATAATAATAATAATAATAATGAATAATATTTATTTAGTGCTTAATTATAGTTACAAATGGTATACACGAAATGAAATTGTTTGCACAAATACATCAAATTGATCATTAAATGTCGTACAATAATAAAAATTTTAAATGAACAAAATTACACTTAAAAATAAATCTGCAACAACATCTTCCAATTCTGGTCTAATCATTAATAATATGAGAGTAGAAAAGATGATCACAAATCTTTATCAGTTGAATTTTTCTTCTTTTTAAAAGTTTTTTAATGGCTTGTCGCAGTGTCATTTTGTCTTTGTGAGGAATGAGCTACTTTTCCATCGTTTAACTTCTTTGAGTTCAGCCTCACAATTCATTACATTTTTTGTAGTTGGATTTGCATTTAGGACTTCCTGTTCATAAACCTGGTCTCTTGGATACAATGGTTTAAAATTCTGCGTTCCATATTTTGTGCCCCCAAAAGCCTTACTGTCATTCGTTAAAATTGATCTGAAGTAGCTAATTTTTTTTCTTAAAATTTTAACTCCATGAAAGTTATTAGTATAGTATAATATTAAAAGTTATAAATTGTATTGTATAATTTATTTTTCCCTTTTTATGATCTTTTTAAAATCAGAAATCCACAGCTCATGCCATAGTTGGTCATTTTGAGGGAGAACAGGCTGATCTGGTTGTTTGTGACGGTGCCCCAGATGGTAAGTGGGAGTCTGTTTAGGGTGTCTTAAGTGATAATGTTCACCGGTGTAAATTATTATGTCTCAATATACTTGTGTCTTATTATATGATGTCAATAAACCACGATCCTTATAAAAAGCTAATGAGAGCCATTTATAGATAAGCCTATAGAGCAGAAATATTTGATTAAAAAAAGTGGACCTCGCAAAATGTGGAGTGTAGATGAACAGTGGCACCCATTTTTAACTGTATATTGAATAGCAGGTTTGAAAATCCTTGTTTTTCCCTCTAAATGTGACATTATGTATGTGCATCTCCTAATCTATTGTCAATGTAAACAAAGATGTCTAATGTAATGTTAGAGACAGTGGAACAGCCAAGCCCATCCGTAACAATGTTCTATGATCGCTATCTAAGTATACCCAACACAGTAAATCTCTGTTAAAAGAGTTCTCATTTTTCTTAATATCTCTTGTTATAGCAAAGGCTCTCATTATTTTGAAAATAAATTATAAGGCACAATTAGAGATAAAAACGTTAATGTTCAAATCTCTCGTTAGTTTTATTCACTTGCATCATTGCTGATCGCCTTTATACAATTGACTTATTGGTTCATTTTCTAAAGCATAATACTATCTAGGTAATTTTCAACCTTATTATGAGATTTGGGTATGTGTAGTTTTTTTTTTTTTTGTATGACCCTGTTTGTGTTATCAGTTATGGCATAATATTTTATGTTTGGCACATATTACTGTTCAATATCTGTATGGTTTTATTAGAAGTGACACTTTATTATTTTTTCCCCTTTTGCCAAACAGTGACCGGCCTTCATGATATAGATGAATACATTCAAGCCCAGCTTCTCCTGGCAGTAAGTTTTGTTTTTGATTAATTTTGTTTGTTTTATTTCATTACATTTGGATTCAGTCATGTTCTTTTTATGTACAGTATACATGGTTGTAGCAGATTGTGCTGTATATTAATTCCCCCAAATGTGTTTTGGTTTTATTTTTATTTTTTTTTCAGTTATAATATTCTTATGTACCAGTTAGTTTGTGCTGTTAATTAATATTCTCCCAAATGTTTTTTCGTTTTATTTTATTTCTCTCCAATGATAATATTTTCATGTAGGGTCTACCAGGTTTATTTTATAAGTGTTTGTGCTATGATCCTGATAAAAAAATGCTACCAGCGTAGATCCTTTTAAAGGAGTTTTCAAGTCCTTTTAATTGTTATCAAAACTGGTCAATCAGAGCCACATAAAAAAGAGTTAGGTTAATCTCTTGCTACAAAAATGTTGTAATGAAATTCTTTCAATTTTTAAAATATTTGTACAAAATTCTGTCAACAGGCTTTAAACATAACCACACACGTACTAAAGAAAACTGGGACCTTTGTTGCTAAGGTAGGTTGAAACAATGTATCCCCAAAAGATTTACATTCTTGTTAATATTTTTCATGTATTATGATTTTATTAATTCTTAATTTCAGTCAATGATGGAAAAAAATCTCAAAAATATTTTTAAAGGCTGTTTCCTTTCATAACAACTTTTGTATTAACTTTGTATCAACTTCTTTGCCTCATTGTTTTTTTTTTTTTTCAGATTTTCCGTGGGAAAGATGTAACCCTTCTCTATGCTCAGCTAAAAATATTCTTCTCCCTCGTGACTGTATTTAAACCTCGTAGCAGCAGGAACTCCAGCATTGGTGGGTAGCAACAATCTGAAATTGTACAACCACTAAGTCTGTTTCTTCGGCATAACGGGGATTTCCTGAAAGTAGTTAAAAAAATTGTCAGGTGGCCCTAGCACACGCTTAAAAAAATATTTGTCTTAATTTTGGATTGCATTTTTTTAATGGATAAATGGAGTAGGCCATTTGTCCTTGGGCTGCGAAACTTGGACAATATTATATTTCAGCATACACACAGAGTCAAGGAAGAACTCCTTTATAGGATAGAAGCTCTCTCGTAGTTTTCTATCTCCCAGGTTCCCAAGTAGGATGTGTCCTCAAACTAAGGTTTGACTTCTGTCTCAGTTGCTCACATTATAGTTTATACTGACACCAACCTAACCAGTATGGAGATGGAATCAGACATTTTAATTTATATAGTTGCTCGATCGGGCCTAAAGGTTTGGATAAATTGGTCTAGATCTCAGTCAAACTAGGTTTTAATAATCATGGGACAACTCTATGCAGCTGCAATGTCCACAGATATTATGTGTTTTTGTTTAGAAAGCAGCATTTTATTTTTAAATTCAAACGAAGATGCTGTTACTTAGTCTACTCAAACTTATTCAAATACTTTGGAAATGCGACCAATCCAGAGAGTGAATTTTGTCCTGAACATATGTTTCTCTATAGTCATGAAGGTTGACTATTATTTAAAAGTATAAAATTGACATCTTTAAATCAGTGGACTAGATCTGACACTATAATTTTATTTATGCAAATTAAAAATAAAAATGAATTCAAATTTTTTTTTTCATGTTGAATTTGCTGCGTTGTTCTTCAGAGGCTTTTGTGGTGTGTCAGGGCTACAGTCCACCAGAGGGCTACATCCCCAACATGTCCAACCCTCTTCTGGATCAGCAATATGGTACAGTTCTAGTTCTACTTCTAAGCAATATTTTTGTATTGGATTCTACTTTCTTGGCAATTTTTCACTACAGTGGAGGCCGCATATGATAAACTCTGTTAAAGATATAAAGTAAACTATTTTTTTGGGACCCAGTATTGGGATAATTAAAAAAAAACTAGGTTTAGACTGTCCATTCTGAAGTGGATCATTATGCTGTAACGAGTCAGTAAATTTTACAGTTTGCTTGTGATGGGAGATGGTATACATGTGTTTGATTGGCAATAGCATGTCTGGGATGGAAATGTTGTCAGCATGTTTCTCCAACTAATCTTTTTTGGACTAGTTTTGATGTGAATTCCATGAGGGTGAAAAAACTGAAAGGACTTAGTATCAGTCAAATATATGCCATTTTGGAATAGGATGATAAATTTTAAAGCTATGACAGTATGAGTTTTTATTTACAAAAAAAAACATTGTTCTTTCTGGAACAAAATAATGGTTCAAAGAAAATTTAATGTACTGATAGAATTAGATAATATCAATCTGATTGAGGTTTTTATTTTCATTGTTACTGCATTCTACAGTAGGATAATCATCAATATGAATTGTTCACACTTTGCAGACGTAGAGTTCAACACCCTTGAAGGTCCAAACAGAGTTATCGTTCCTTTCTTGGCATGTGGAGATCTCAGTGGCTTTGACTCTGACATGACTTACCCTCTTGAGGTAAAATTTGCTGACTTAGATCTTAACATTTTGTAATGAATGTCTGAAATCCTCAGTTTCACTTTCAAGGTGTCACGGGAGGCTTGAAATGAAAGTAGGAAAAATTATGAATGTAGTAGAAATTAAAGCCTAAAAAATTTCTAGGGATGATAATTTTGATATTGTCTGTGTAAGCTTTTTATTTTTTTAAATTTGAATTAATCAATACGTTCCTTTACAATGAAATGATTTATAACATAAACTTTGGTTGCCATAATTAGTCACTTTCAGCATACAGAGGAATTTTCCAATTATTTTTAGTGGCAAAAAAATTCTGGAATGTGAGAACAGTGCTAGAAAATTTGAATATTTTTTAGCAGATGTATCATGTGTACTTTTTTGAGGCACACATTTCAAATCAATTAAGACTGCAGTAGTTTCATATTTCTCTCACTTGCAGAAGTGATCAGAAATTTTGTGTGTGTTTTAACTTTTATTCCTGATGAAAGATTTTCACTTTTGCCGCCAACTTCCTTGTCCCCAGTTGGAGGCAGGGAAGAGCACTTACAGCTACTTGGAGCCCACCCAGTCCCCCATCAATCCACCGTACAAGGAGGCCTGTCAACTTCGCAGATCAGACATGCTTAGCAAGCCGGCGTTACCGGGCAGTCCATCGGTCCAAGCAAAACTGGTCGAGCCTCAGAGCTCGACCGACCTAACTGGCACAGCAGGGAAAAATGCGGACGAGGCCGCAGGTAGATGTTCTGAGGGCAAGGATGGGTATAGTGCTGGCGCAGTTGGTGGAGACAGCCATGATTGTACCCCAGAAACACACTCAGCCCAACTGAATACTTGTTTGAAACAGTTAGACATTTCTGAAGTTGAAGACCCAATAAAATAAACAGTTTTTTATTTCTAATAATGTGTTGCTGGTTTTTTTCTTCTAGAAAGTGTAATAATGTAGTTGTGAAAATCTAACAGTAAATTTGTGCATGTAGGCCTATAGGAAGAAGTATAATTTTACAGTAAATCTTCATTGTTTGAGAACAGGCTTATAGTATACTCCACATTACAAGAATGCAAAAGTAAGAGGATTCGAATTACCAAAAGATGCATAGATGAATCATTAAGATCATTAAAAAATATACACTGTATAGCAGCCCTTCATGAATAAATCTTCATCAGTGTTACTACTGGCACTCTTTTTCTAGTGCTTGCCTCCTTCCTAGTTTTGTAAGCCTATCAGTCTTTTTAAAGCTGTGATTAGCATTGCGTACTGCTTAAGACATTGTCGTTTTGGTGTTCTAATGGTAGCACTGGTAGGCATCTGGATTAGATTGTCTTTGGATCAGGTGAATCAAATGTACAATAACTGTAGAAACAAGATTATAAATTAATTTTCAGAAACTACACAATTTATCAATCGTTTGAATCAAATATTTTTATTTATAATATGTACATATTTATAGGTCAATTGAAGCACCAATTAAGGTACCGTACAACAGCCTTTTCATTATTAGATATTATTATGTGAACCCCATTAAAACAAGGCACACACTAGCAGCGTGGCAAACTAAAATGCCAATTTTATGCTACATTTAGAATTAGAGTGCCTTGAGCATTGGGGATGGGTTAAGCTCTCAACATTCCTGCCTCTTGTTTGTGAAACCATAAGATTAGCTCCAGTCACAGACTGTGACAGTGGCTATAAACTCAAGAGAGCAAATGCCAGAGCGGAGGTTTGAAATATGACTAAACGTAGCTACGAGGCAATTTTCATCACAGTTTTCTCAAGTCTCATAAAGTACTGTGCCGGTATAACAATTAACCTTTACGGTACTCATCCAAGTAGTGAAACAAAACATCAAAAAGACATATTATACAAAAATGAAAAAAACAAAAACAGCAGAGCAGCTGCCTGTTTAACCGTGTCACATAAGTTTCCCGTCTACTCTGTTCTAGAAATGGAGACTATTTTAAATTTAAAAGGTATTAGGAAAAAAAAAAAAAAAATATATATATATAATATAATATGTGTACTCCATTCAAACTTTAAGGAAATTATAAAATGCATGTGATACCACAATCCACTTCATGTATGTATGTAATAAAACTGACATAACATATTGTAATAATTATCACAAGTTACTATTACTAGTAATATGACACAAGGGGATTAAAATTAAGAATAAGATCGATACAAGAGCATCCAAAAATCATCCTCATATCCATTGGAAATTCATAACATAATAAAGACAGGAATTAATACAACTACAAGTGGATGCACTGGAATAAAGCCTACTAGTAGTTGTATGTACTATACATTGTAAAATGTAATAAAAACCAAATTTATCAAATATGACAAATTTAAAGTAAACAAATCTAACACTTATGTAACAGGGATCCATTCAGGTTAAATTTTAGCATGGAACAGAATTTATGTAGTAAACATGTTCTTGTACCTAGAATGGGCTGGACAGTGCTTCTTTAATCAGCCTACTTGGCCTTCAGAACACTAGCATGGAGTTACAAGTATAGTAATTACTAAATTAGTATTGCGACATTTAAATAATTATAAACTCTCATAACTGTGACTCTTGCAGCAATGTTTTCTTTTCGTACACCTTCTCTTCAATTTTTGAAAAGACTTGGTCTTGGAGTAGGCCTACTCACTAATATACTGTAATAATTTTTACTTATAGTAAGTTATACTATTACTAGTGAAATATACAATTTTTAGATAATAATACCATTTTGTAGGCAACATATTTAACAACACAAGTCTTGTTTTCCTATAGTATCACTACACACTGAACACCTGTTACTTTACGAGAAAAGTCAAAAAAGACTAAGTATACAGTAAGAGGATGTTTTTCCCACAAAAAATGTGCAAATTATCTGTTTTGTATCTTAACAGTGACAGTACTGACACATACAGTGGACAATGCACAAGTTACTTATACTAGGACTTTATGCATATATATATTTCATGGTCTAAGCTAGACCTAGGTTTGTGGCTGTCCCTTTCTAACCTATTATCACTATTATTATTAAGACATTATTACATTTCACTTTTTCAGATATAAACTTAAGAGTTTATATGGTCATACAAAAACCAATTTGCCTTCCACTTTTAAACATAACCCACAATCGTAATGATTTCTAATGAATTGAATACCATATCTTTTTAAAAGCATTCCTGGGTGGATAATTCTTTTAGTAGTAGTACATATACATATGTATTTAAAATGGACATCAGATGTTAAATGTTTCACTGAGGTAAAGAGGAGAATTTTTCAATATCCAAGGACACGTTTAAATAAAATGAGTGCAATTCTCAAAAACTAAAGAATAGGATTAGGAACAAAACTAAGGCTTCTCAAAACATATGTTTGGCCAGACCTTTTGTATGGTTGTGAAAGTTGGACAATAGCAGATGATGTTGGAAACAGACTAACAGCCACAGAAATGTGGTTCTTTAGAAAAATACTAAGAATATCAAGGAGGGATAAGAGATCAAACAAATATGTGCTAGATGAAGCTAGATCTTTAGTAAAAATTGTAAGAAAAAGACAAATTTATGGAATTTGTAGGTCTTCTAAATCACAAAAGTATAGAACACTCAGCCTTAATTGGAAAAATAGATGGTAAAAGAAGTGGAGGTAGACAAAGAATTATATTTATAACCGATTCTAAACAGATAGGCAACCAATAAAGACAAGATCAAAGACTTTTAAAACTTGTCTGAGCAAAGAGATAAATGGCTTGCAATGATCACCTATACTTGATAAATGAATGAATATATATGTATTTACATTGTAATGGTCTTGCTTCCCCACTGTCATATTGCATAATTTGACTGTTGACATACAAATTAGATTTGCTGTGAGAGCCTAACAATGGCTGCCATTTCCTCCTCTGATAGAACTACCTCAGCCCCCTCGGCTCCTGGCTCGGTAACTATATGGATCACAATTTGGTTCTCTTCATTGTCTGCTAACTTATGATGAGACACTTGAAATTCCTGGCCTGGATTTTCAATAAGGTTCGACTGTCCATTTGCAAAAACTCTCGGAGCAGCTTGGTCCTCAATACCCGAGCTCTGGTTTTCAAACACCACAACCGTTTTAGTTTGAAGACCTGCCCCCTCAACGCTAGGGAGTGTCTCAGACTCGAAGTGTGTTTGACTTTGATCCACTTCGGCTTTAATGCCGATCTCTGGGGCTGTTTCCAGCTTGATGCGGCCGCCCTCACACGCGTCGCTCTTCTGGTGGTGTAACAGCTCCGACACCATCGCAAACCTGGCGTTGCACAGGGAACAGGCGTACGGTTTGAGACCCGAGTGTTTCTTCTTGAGGTGCGTCATGAGGTGGGCTTGCCTTTTGAAATACTTGTTACAACCGGGAGCGTGGCACGGGAAAGGTTTGGCCGAGCTGTGCACGATTTGGTGGTCTTTCAAGCAACTGGACGATGCAGCTTGGAACGGACACTGCGTGCATTTGTAGGGCCGTTCCCCAGTGTGGACCCGCCTGTGGGTGACCAGGGCGTTGTTTGTGTTGAACCGCCAGCCACACACGTCGCAGATGTGCCTCTTGTCTCCCGTGTGCAGCCGCTTGTGGATCTGTAGCGAGCAGCGCTGGGTGAAGGCCATGCCACACACGTCACACTTGTGGGGGCGCAGGCCCGCGTGTACGCGGTAGTGCAGCTTGAGGCCTAGCAACGTCTGGTATTGTTTTCCGCACAGCTCGCACACACGGGGCACAACCTCGTTATTGTGCACTTTGATGTGGTGGTTCATCAACTTCTTGTTCACAAACCGTTTAGGGCACTGAGGGCAAGCAAAGGGTTTCTCCTTCGTATGGCACATCATGTGATCCTTGAGGCCCTTGTAGATGCGGAACTTTTTGACGCAAAGTTTGCAAGAATGGGGCCTTGCACCGCTGTGGATGCGATAGTGGAGTTTAAACCTGCGAGGAGCTTGGAAGGACTCGTGACAAACGTCGCAGTAGAACAGATTTAGTGGGGTATCTTGGTCCTCTGTCTTGTGAATTAGTTTCCAATGCCTGATCAAATCCCTGCTTTTGGAAAGCTTCTCCTTGCACATAGAGCATATGATAGGAGCCAGGTCGTCACATTCAAAGTCTGTTCTCTCTCCCACCTCTTCAGGTTTATGTTTTGATCCTAACTTTGCAGTCCGACCACTGACGGCAGGTGACTTAAAATCTTCATCAGATTCAAGCTCTCTGTAATCCTCTTCACTGCTCTTTTCAGGTGATTCTCCCTCTTCACTTTTCATAAAAACAGCTGTTTTTAATTTTACAGAATCATCTTCTCTATCCTTTTCATGGCTGATTTCTTTTTGTGAAGTTTTCAATCCTTCAGCATTTTCGCCATTACCTGAGGATTGTGACATTTTGCAGACAGGCATCTCTGGTCTGCCTTTCTTTGTGGCTGCGTCTTTAATTGAAGCTTGTCTCTTACCCTTAGACACTAATGTTAGCTTTTGTGACTGAGCTTCATTGGACATATCAAATTGCATCTTTGTAAACTTTTTCCTTTTCCCTCGTCCCAATTCTGAACTACTATCTTCATGCTCTGCAAGTGCCTTTTCAATCACGGCAGCAGAATTCTCCCACGGACATGCTGAAACATGTCTCCGCTTTTTGCCGGTATTTTGAATCATCCTTTTTCTGGAGCAATTTTTTTCTCCAAAGTTTCCGAGAGCACCCCCTCCCTTTTGAGCATTTGAATGCACACCTTTATCAAAGGTTGTAGCGATGTGATCAGTTAAACTAATATCATTCTCAATGACTTGGGCTGATTCAGTTTCATTTTCAAGTGAAGGTGAACATGAATTGACTGATTGGCTAGTGTGACGAGACTTGAACTTCTCAAAGGCGATGAATAGGGTGAGAAGACACTGGTGCTCTAGTTTCTCCAGAAATGCACGCAGCTGATCAAACTGTAACTCTGTGAAACCACAGGATTTACAAACTTCGAGGCTGTTTTCACCGAGAGCATCTAAAATCAGAGAAAAGGTTCCATCCTTAAATGCAATGCAGCTCCCATTAATCTGTCGATCTTTGCAGAATGCTTTCCACACATCTTGCAATTTGTGGGTGGATTCATTCAAAGTATTGGAGATCATGGCGAAGCTGAAAAATAAACAAAAAGCATGAATTTAAAAGGTTGTTTATGTTTTAAGGAAAACAAATAACAACATTGCAGTAAATAGAATTAATCGTCACTAAGCTAGTAGAATAACTCATTTCTGTTCTAGTAATTTTGAGATTTATAATTAAAAAAAAAAAAGTATATTCCTATCTCAGAGGTACAAATTATTCTATTGTTTTCTTTAATTGTTTAAAACAAGTTGCCTCATTTTAAATTTAATCTCACCAAGAGATAGCAACAAAATTATTAATATATGTTTTATGTCACCCTGCTGCATGTACAAGAACGTTTTTGTGTATAGGTACTGAAGATACATTTATAATACATGTATTGAATGTGAGAGAGAAGGGACAAAAACTAGAGGAGAAGATTTAAGACAATTTTATAGTACCATGAGGAGGGGACAATAGAGGCAAATAGTGTATTTTTGTTTGTGTTAGTTTGTGAAAAAATGCACCTAGGAGCTACAACACCCAGTAAATAAACTACATGTACGCATTCCTGACCACAAGTGATATATTATCAATGCATGACGCAAGGAGGGTATGAGGGGTAGAAACATGTGTTTGCACTTTGTTTCATATTATTAATAGGACATGTAATTCAAATAATCTCAAGTGATGGAAAGAATATCACCAAAATATCATCAAGAATAGTATTGTAGGCAAAACTGACTTTCCAGAAAATGAAAGCAGTCTTTTCAAAATAGTCCTGGAGCGAGTATTTTTTTTCCCTGTTTGACGTTGATCGAGACATATCGAAATAAGTTCCATCGACGTCCTGGCACCTTTTAATAAAAAATAGCACAAATCGGAGACATCAGGCTCTTCCTCGACCACACCATACCTAGTTGCCTACTAGTCTTAATAGCTGGAGAAATCAGGCTGTCTCAGAGCGAGTCACATGTACACTTAAAGAATGATAAACACACACAGACAGCAAGCCATGATGATACCTCAGGCTTTATTTCTCTCTCACTGTATCTCTTTCTCTCTCTGTTTGTTAACAGTAACAAACTCAAACTTATTTTAAAGCAATAATTAACGCATTTTATAATTTGCAAATTGAAGGAAATTATTATCAAATGTTTCAATCCCAACAGCTAAATATAAAAAAAAATTAAAACCAATTGAAGATCAAAGAAGGAAAGTTGATTCTCATTCAACACTCTTCAGTGTCCAAAACTTAGTCAGAAATTCGAAACCAAGAGGGGTGTTATAAGCCCAGACAACCCATCATCCCGTCATATTCTTTTCTAAAATAATAGTATTGATTTTAGGCACCACAATAACACTGCACCATTGGGATTGGTCGAACCTAGATAATCAGTTTCTAAAACATACACCTCGGGTGGTTGTTTTTGGAGCGCACAACGCTATTTAAGTGTTTAAATATGATCCATTAATTGATACTGTCGATTCCTCCTTATAAAAAAATTATAATCGAAAGCCTTCAAGCAGCTATTAATTTGTTAAAACATTTATAATGCAATGTATAAAAAAAAAAACCACTGCGCTCACTCCTTGCCTTCTCGCTCAGCCCTTGTCATCAGCAACTATAATCTAGGCTAAGTAGACAGATCGAGACACCTGGCGCATAGGAGCTAGATCGAACCACATTGGTGTCTTGATCTAGACATTAACTAAGTTTGACGCGTCTATAGATGGTATAGTATTGGTAAGAATGGGATCCCGAAGTTTTCCGGCAGCAAAGTGTCTCGGCATATTGCTCACCACAGAGAGTTTTGTCGACTGAAGTCTTTATGGATAGTTCGCCCCAGCACTAGAAAGTCTAGTCTTAACAAACAAGTACATCTCCATGCAGACAAAAAGGAGAGTCCTTCAATGCTACAGAACCTGTTATGGATGTGCGGCTTGGACATTAAAAAAATACAGAAAAAAATTGAGGCAGCTGAAATGTGGTTCCTCAGAAAATGTTGAGAATCTTTTAGGCAGCAAAGAAGTCGAATGTTCAAACAGTTATAGGAAGCTAACACTAAAATTAAAGGCTGTGTCTATTTTCCGCCGGGCGGAGAATAGACAAATTTGTTTATTTTCCGCCAGGCTTTCTCATTTCACGCTGCCCTTTTGACTGAGCAAGACATTTCCAACAGGCGGAGAATTACCATTGTTTGAAATTTTCCGCCGGGTTTTTTTCACGCAAATAAAATTAAATAGACATATTTGTTTATTTTCCGCCGGGCTTTCTCATTTCACGCTGCCCGTTTGACTGAGCAAGACATTTCCAACAGGCGGAGAATTACCATTGTTTGAAATTTTCCGCCGGGTTTTTTTCACGCAAATAAAATTATAAAAATTAAGTACCAAAACTCAAATCTATAATCATTAATTTTTCTAAAATCTTATGAACTACTGGATGGAACATTTCATTTGACCTACTTTCTTAATGTAGATCTAAATTATGAAAAATCTTAAAAATGCGTGATTGTCCTATTAGGTGTGTCTAAATGGTAAAATTAAACTATAAAACAACTAAAATTTTATTAAAACAACACAGAAGTCATTATAATTGATTTTTTATAGGCTTTAGATACTTGCGACCAAATTTTACCCCTTAGTCCTGCCTCGGAGCAGGTGTAAACTTGCGTCAAAATTTAGTACTAGGAAATTCCCATGAATAGGTCGGAGACTAAATTTGAACTTCAGACATAAGTTTCGTCTGGTTTTTAGGCCTAGGCATAGATTTGTATAAAATCTTTGGGCCTAGGCCTTCACATGAATACGGTTATTTATAGGGGAATCTCTTTGACGGCCCCCCTGGACTTGGACCTAGGTCTAGATTCTTAGAATCTAGCTACGTGTGTAATTCATACTGGTACTGGCTACATCCTACATACTGGTATAGCGACATCCAGTCAATGCATGTTATTACTGTTATTTTAATAGTTAATATAAAAGGCACTTGTTTCATTGGAAAGGATGTACGTGTGGCACTATAGAAATAAAAGCAAAATATACAAACATTCGGATGCAATCCTTATTGGCCAAGACTGGCTAAAAAAGAAAAAAAGAAAAAACCCCAACCGTCCCAGGTCCATCTGGAACATTTTCTCCATATAAGGAAAAGAGGGAAAAAAGTAAAAATGTATGAGTCATATCTCGAGAGCGGGCCGCCATTTCCTGTCAGCGATCTAGGGGAAATTTAAGATCTTGAAACTAGGTTTAGAATAGATTTTTCCAGATTCATCTATTGCTCTTACCTTTGCATGAAATCTCCGCCCACGATCGAATAACGTGACAAAACCCGGCGGAGACCTCCAGCCTAAAGCCGGCGGAGAATAGTACGGCAGTCACGGGACTGCCTGCAGTAAAAAAAAAAAACCGGCGGAGAATAAACAAATATGGTTATTTTCCACCCGGCGGAAAATACACACTCTATATATCCACCCGGCGGAAAATACACACTCCCAAAATTAAAAATCTCATAAAATTTGAACACTCCAAGCAGTTATTTTTTACCATGTGACATAAAGAGATTTATAAACTGAAACGTCTTTTAAAACACATCTTGAATGATTGAAGGAAAGTGCAGCAGGGAAGAACAACGAGAAAAGATTTTAATGGACAAATACAGCCAAACATGGGAAAGTAAAACTCGAAGAGTCGGAGGCATTGAAAGCAGTGAATGATTGAGATGTATCTAGGGGCATGCTCTCCGTATTAATAAACTGTAAAAGTGGCCCGGTATGAAAACGTGTTAATATTACCTTTCCTTTATATTTTGAAACGACGAAAGATAGATCTAGGCTTTATAATGATTTTTAAATTCTCTTCGAATCACAAATAAATCACTTAATGGTCGCAGCCATCTTACATTAATAGAGGAAGTATTCATAACCAAGACGTAAAAGTTTGACTCTGCCTTACGAGAGTGATTCTAATGTTTGTAAACATTATGACTGGGTCTATCCGGAACTGGATCTAGATTTTTACTTTAGTTAGATATTTTACAACACAATGGCTGATCGGATGACCATGTAGATCTAGAAGTAGATCTAGAGGTCTAGATCTAGACCTGACGAGATTTAGATGTGATTATTGCTCTCTATTGGTACCATTTTTCTTTGAATCACAAAGTTCATATATAAGTCAAAACAATGGCCACGATCATGTGGGCAAAAAGCGCCGTGGGAACAAACCTTGGGTTTGTGAGAGACTTCGGCAGGATCCTCAAATCATGGCGAGAAATATTGCAGACTACTCTGCAAAAAAAGCAAGTACCAGTGAAACAAAAAACACGCCAAGTGGAGTTACTTGGGCGAGAGGCAAAAGTGAAGTGTTTGTACCATATCAATCCTACTTTTAGCCCAACTAAAAGATCTTTGCAGTCGAGAATCTTCCACTCAGTGTTTTCAAGAACGATCAACCGAACAGTGGCAAGTCAACTTCGAAGACAAGCAGCTCTGCGATTTTCATTAAACTCTGGAGGAGGTCTTAGACGCATGCCTATCATGTCTTTGGTAGGGGTGACTCTAGGTGTTAATCTGACATCTATTTTGGATGATGGTTCATCCCAAATGATGTCAGAGTTGCAGGTATGAAACAAAAAACTTAGTGAAATTGTGTTGTTAGAGGTTAAGAAACAAAAATTGTGTTTTCCTCGGTGTGTTAGTGCAGTTTAAGGTTAGTAGATGGATATTGGAGTTGGATTGTCATTGTGATTAATCGAATTTTTGGAAGTCTATGTAAATGTCAGTATCATTTATCGAGCGCAGTAGTAGGGCCTAGTTACGTTGTATGGACGTGATGTCTACTTTAGGATACTGGATCTGAATTCTTTGCTGCTAAGGAGCATTCCCGATCTATTTGTTTTACTGAATCAGTCACCTTCATCATCTGCATCAGAACCACTAATGTCCCTTGTTTTTTATTAGTGACAAAACGACAGGACATTTTAATGAAATAAAATCAACTGTAATTTAATGCTGTTTCCTGTGTTTTAATGGCACTTTTATAAGAAAGACATAATTTAAATGTAAATAGGACCAGATAAATCCTTTTTCAAAACTATTACTTTATACTTGGCAAAATAAAAAAAACAAGAGATTTTTTAAAGGAACATTGGTCACTTTTGTTGCTGGATAAAACACTTTGTAACAATTTAAGCAGTTAAAATTTACTTTCAAGTTAGAACTAAACATTTTTTTGCAGAGATCTAGTTTGGGGTTTGTTTGATCTGTTACTTTACTTAGTTAGTGCTTGTGGGAACTGAAATTGTCTTTTTTTTTGCTCTATTGCACATGCATGCTTACAAGTGCTACTGGTGATTTCTTCCATGTCTTAGGATGTCTTAACATGGATTATTCTTTTTTTTTTTTTACTTTCTAGGAGAGTTTTCGAAGCTACACCTGGCAAATAGAACCCCTTGAGAAGCTGCCTACATGCTTAGATGATCTCCTGATTAATGAAAAATCTATTGCTAATGGTTGCGAAGGAGCTGTTTACAAAGCAAAAGTGAAGACAGAAGCAGGTAGGATGTCATCAGTCACATTGATTATAATTTTAGCTGAGCTTGAAGTTCCTCTCAAAAGTTAGTAAATTATTGATTTGAAATTAAGCTGACAAAAATAATGAAACACCAAATTACCTGTAGAGTGTTTTGGCAAAAGCTGAAATTTAATATATACAATTTATTGAACTGTTTAATAACACACATGCTTATTTCAATGCTGACTTTCAACTTCTCAATAAATTTGTGTTCATGAATTGTGATATATCTTTTTTTTCTCTTTCTCCTAAAGTAACATCAAATGACATTGAAAGCCCTGTCCACCCTGTGGCAGATGTGGATGATACAGAGTTCAATCTTGCTGTGAAGGCTGTTTTCAACTATGGTGCCGAGTCAAATGCCCAGAGTATTTGCAATGAGTTGCAAAGAGAGATTGTTCCTTTGAGGCCCAATGGCTGCTCTTTGGATGCCCTGTTGTAAGTGAAACATTGCCAATACATATAGTATTTTCTGGAATTAGCAGTGTAGAATTAGATGGGGAAATGAATTCCGGTATTGGACAGGCAGACATACTCTTAATTTTTTCTTCCGAAGTGTTGTCAAATGAAATAGACGGAGAATGTTCTAGTAGTTCACATGTGGATGGGTATCAGTGGTACCAATTTTTTGTAAATGTACAGATTTTCAGTAAAAAAAAAAAATGTTAACAGTCAGTAAAATGTGTCAAAGTGCTGTGTTTTATAGTTTAATGATAATTTTGATATGCTGCTGTGAGCAAAATTTCGGTAAAAAAAAGAAATTAACTTATTGGCAACACCAGGTATTTTTTTCTTCTCTTCATCATCTTGTGTAAACAAGCTATCATGGACAATTTGACAAAACTGAGTCAAGACCTCCACCATTGGAAAATGCATTTAAATTTTTCTTTGCTTATGAATATTAATCGTTTCCAGAGGTGAAAGAGTGGGCCGTCTTCCTCCACACCCCAACATCGTGGACATGCCAGGAATATTTGTCGATGACATGCTGGTTACCGAGGAAGGCTTGAAAAAGTTTCCGGCTGCAATGCCTCACAGACTTAATCCGGAGCAATTTTACGGACGTAACAAAACCCTCTATCTGGTCATGAGAAGGCAAGTCAAGATTGGTCTAACTCTAAGATTTACAATAGACTCAATTTTCAATGGGCAACTGGATCCCAGATCAGTGTTCTAGAAAATGTATGATACAGTGTAACCTTCATAAGATCGGGGATCTTGGTTTTCGGCTGATCCGCAAATTTTCACGACAGCAACGATTTTGTTGAACCAGCTCCACTGTTGGTGAAGAAATACATCTTCATCAATGTTGAGAAGAGTGAAGATATAGAAACTAAAACTTTTGAAAGTGTGCCATTTGAATAAGGCAAAGATTTAACTTGACATGCTTAGTCTAAGGCAATATTCAATAGATAATAGAAAGTTTTTTTGTTTGTTTTTAGGACATATTTTGTTAATAAGTTGATAAACTAACATTTTTCACCTGCGCACAACAGACGGAACAGCCACCTTCGTGACTTCCTCCTCAACAGTGCTTCTGTTACCATGACAACGCGTTGCCAGATCCTGGCACAGCTGCTGGAAGGAGTGGCTCACCTGGGCGATAACGGGGTCGCGCACCGTGACCTCAAGGCTGATAACATCTTGGTGGACGTTCCAACGGACGGAGGTAACACGCCACTCTCAGTAGTAGTATACGTGTACAACCTTGTATTATCAGTTTAGATAGTTTAGTCAAAGCCTCTTGGTTGCCTGTTGAACATAGGGCTGTAGCGAATACTGACTCTCCTTTATCAAACTTGTTTCTGGCTTGTCCTCTTCAGCTCGGGTCATGCATGCAGACTTGGAGGCTTTTTTCTCGACATTGGTGCTTTACCGTCAATTCTTGTGTTTTCTATATATAAAAATATATTGAAGTCATAGCGTATCTTAAACAAAGTAATCTTAAGTGGATTCCACTTTATTAATTCTTTCCCTCCAGGTTGCCCTAGAGTTGAAATTTGTGACTTTGGCTGCTGTTTGGCGGAGGAGGATAAATCTCTGAAAGTTCCGTTCCCAACACGGGATATGTATTTGGGTGGCAACGCTTGGCTAATGGCTCCAGAGGTGAGGAGAAGCAAACCTTTGTGGCGTTGAATGATATTCGGAAACAAAAAAATGATGCTTTTTTAAACAGTTTGAAACGTTTCTTAGCTAAAATTTTATTTGTGTGTTGATGGTAATCCATATGGCCACAATACGGTGATTTGTTGGGAAATACCAGAGCTCAAACTTTGCAGATTTTGTACACTTTAGTTCCCCTCTTTATCTCTCCATCGCACTGTGTCCCACACCCCCCG
>RQTK01000007.1:252413-315772 GCA_003991915.1 Elysia chlorotica
AGAAGAAGAAGAAGAAGAAGAAGAAGAAGAAGAAGAGAAGAAGAAGAAGAAGAAGAAGAAGAAGAAGAAGAAGAAGAAGAAGAAGAAGAAGAAGAAGAAGAAGAAGAAGAAGAAGAAGAAGAAGAAGAAGAAGAAGAAGAAGAGGAAGAAGAAGAAGAAGAGGAAGAAGAAGAATATACTACAATACTGCAATACTTATTCCTATTCGTACAATTAACAAAAATGATATCTGGTGTTCTCCTCTTTTATACCTTCCAAACTTTAGCCCTCACGTCCACCGCTTGTCTTTTTGTCGCTGAACCACTAATTCCTGCTCTCTCTCAGTCTCTCTCTCTCTCTCTCTCTCTCTCTCTCTCTCTCTCTTCCTTTCACCCTCTCAGTCTCTTTCCTAGTCTTTCCCACGCTCTCTTTCTCACCCTCTCCCTCCCCCTTTCACGTGGTATTAAGATAAGATAGGATAAACGCACTGCCTGGAAGCAGTGATGAACTAGTGCGTTGATTGGTTGGTTGCTCTCTGAACATCAATTGCCAGGAAGTAGGCTAAGTGGCGGACATGACCTAAGACTATCGTCTGATAATTTAATATGCTGGCACATACAGAGGCAGATAGGAGAATCATTTACCACTCTTGTCTCCGCCGGTCTCCGCCGGTCACTTAAAACTGATATATGCCCAACCAGCAAAGGGACGAGATTCGAACAAAAAATGTATGTAGTTGTTGGATTCGAACCGGCTAACTCTTGGTTGGGAGCCCGACGCTGTACAATGTTGCATACCTGGGTTATTTCGTGCCCCACCAGTAAGCCAGTAAGGTGGACGTAAGAGGCCCGACGAATATTTTACTTGCACTCCCCCCCCCTCGCACATTTTCTCGTAAACGTGTCAGACGTTAGTCTGGAGTCCCGTTCACAATAATGTATGGCACATATAGTGCTGAAGTTAGATGCTTAATAACACTCTCAAACCTTAATGTTGTTTTTTTTTTCATTTTTTTTTCAACACAGGTTGAATTAAGAGACAGCAAAAAGAAACAAAAAAACCCACAAAAACAAAAAAAAGCAACAACAACAACAACAAAAAACAAACAGACCCTACAACACACACACACACACACACACACACACACGCATACACAAAACACCCCCGCCCCAGAACAAAACAAAACAAAAACAACAAAGAACAAAACAAAAACCACAAAAAAACAAACATCTAAACAAAAACAAACAAACACAACAACAACAAAAAACAACAGAAGAAAAGCACCAGAATGTACCAAAGCCAAACGCCACCAGGTTACAAAGTTAACCGAAGAAATGTTATCAAAATGTTACTGGTCCACTTAATCGTTATGGCCGCCACTCTAAATGGATCCTCTATGGCTACCGGAAGTGCACCGAGCAAGTTCAAGGCCGCTGTGTATGCGCATGCCGCCTTCATTCCGCATGACGTCACGCCGGTGTCTCGCGAGGAAGCTCTGCAAGTGATGGTGCGAAATATCCAGGTGTACAAGAAGCAGGCAGAGGAAGCTAGCAAGCAGGTAACCCACTTCAACGGATCATAATAGTCCAAGGAGATTAGCTCTAAAATGGACTGACTTTGCCACTCATTGTAATACGTGTAAAGTGAAACTTTGCATTTTTATTAATTTGGTGTCAATTCATTCTTAAACACATGCATATAAATAGTTAATTGCGCTGAAAGGGAACAAAAACAAATTTGCTGACAGATACACGTGAGGGTGTCTTAGATTGTTGTTTTTGATTCAATTTCTTAAATTTTCTATATAGCGCTTGGGAGTTACTATTTCAGAACCAGAAAGAACACGATAATAGCAATCAAATGTGTTGACAAAAATAGTAAATGTGCAGAGTTTAGAATTATATTACTTTGTCACTTAATATCATGCACAATTCTGCAATGCAAACTGCCTACTCTGTGGCTGACTGTCGTGTAATCGGTTTAAGATCTAGTAGACCTTTTCCTCGCTAGCTAATCACGCAAATCTCTTCTGGTTAAATCTAGTTTGAAGTTTAGATACAGGAGTAATGGTTGGTTGGTTGGGTTGGTTTAACATCCAACAGCAGCACCATATAGGCTATATTGTGGACGGGTCCCAAGACGGACGTCAGGGCGGGGATACCATGACTCCTGTCTCAGCCGGTCACATTATACTGACACCGACCCAACCAGTAGGGAACGCAACAGCCAGGATTCGAACTCGGGACCTTTTGCGTCGGAAGCTGATGTGCTACCCCTAGACCACAGCGCCCCCCAGATATAGGAGTAAACAATAATAATCTTGTATAGTAGAGTTTCATCACTTCAAGCAGTTAGATCCCCATGACCTGGGTGTTGCGTTACTGGTTGGGTCGGTGTCAGTATAATGTGACCGGCTGAGACAGGAGTCATGGTATCCCCGCACTGTCTCTGTGTGTCAGCACGTAAAATTATCAGACGTTAGTCTTGGGGCCCGTCCACATTATAGCCTATATAGTGCTGTTGTTGGACGTTAAAACCAACCCAACCCCCCAACCCATGACCTGGGGTGTTGATGCCCTTATCAAGCTGCGCCAAGTGCGAAGCCATGATTGTTTCACGCTGATACACCGTGATCTACTTACACACATAGAACTGGTTGGTTGGTTGGTTGGTTGAGTTGGTTTAACGTCCAACACCAGCACTATTAAGGCTATATTGTGGACGGGCCCCAAGACGGACGTCTGACAATTTTATGTGCTGCCACACACGAGACAGGGCGGGGATACCATGACTCCTGTCTCAGCCGGTCACATTATACTGACACCGACCCAACCAGTAGGGAACGCAACAGCCAGGATTCGAACTCGGGGCCTTTTGCGTCAGAAGCCGACGTTCTACCACTGGCCACCGCGCCCCCCCCCCCCCCACACACACACTAGAGCGCCACCAAGCCCGCCGATACAAATTCCAGTGAAAATTAGCGAAGTGATATTTTTACTGATTAAAAAAATTAAGATAAAGTAGTTCCATTCTTTATTTTAAATTACGTTTTTAACCACGTGTTTGAAACGGCATTATCTTCGCATTTCTGTAAAGAAATGTTTTATTATATTACAATAAATGGCCCCAAAATGTTAAGCTTCCTGGACCATAAGGTAACCCTAGATAGCTGACTAAGTCACGTGAACATATCCATCTAGGGGGAATCTGTCAACTTAAATCAGGTGTCAGTTAAATAATACCGGCTGAGACAGAAGTCAAGGTATCCCCGCACTGTCTCTGTGTCTCAGCACGTAAAATTGTCAGACGTTAGTCTTGGGGCCCGTCCACAATATAACCTATATAGTGCTGATTTTGGACGTTAAACCAACTCAACAACTCAACTCAACTCTCTCTCTCTCTCTCTCTCTCTCTCTCTCTCTCTCTCTCTCTCTCTCTTTCTCTCACTCTCTCACTCTCTCTGTCTCTCTGTCTCTCTCTTTCTCTCTTTCTCTCTCTCTCTCTCTCTCTCTCTCTCTCTATCTATCTATCTCTCAATGTTAATGTCGCAGTAGAGCTTGGCTGTGTCAGTATAATGGGGCTGGCTGAAACAGGCGTCATGGTACCCCCGCACTGTGTCTGTGTGGCAGCACGTAAAATTGTCAGATGTTATTCTTGGAACCCATTCACAATAATTTATAGGCTATATTTACAATATAGTGCTGGAGTTGGAGGCCAAGCAACAAACGCGAGAGATTCAGTAACTAAATAATGATCCTATTGGCACCACTGCAACATGATCGTCTTTGTTGTTAAATTACTTCCCTTGGCTTCCCCAGGATGTCGATATCATTGTCTTCCCGGAAGATGGCCTTTATGGCATGATGTTCAATCGGGACACTGTATACCCTTACCTGGAGTTTGTACCCGATCCGAATTCAGTGGATTGGATCCCATGCGAAGACTCTCAAAGGTAATATAAGAAGAAAAAAAATTATTGACGTTTTTTTATTATTCTTTAAACATAATTATCATCGCATAGGTAATATATTTTAAACTCTTGGAACATGGCCATTAAATGGATATTGTGTATACTTGAGCAACTAAGGGTATTAGAAACTGCTTTTTTGTTGTTGCAATTTGACAGTATGCAACCAAACTAACTCTCCTTCTACCATTTTTCGATCCTTTAAAGAGGATCCTCCAGAGAGGTATACTCTTTCGAACTGCTGTACATACCCTTACACTTTTAAGCAACCTTTTTATGCACAGTTTGTAATTGTATGCTTTTACCACTCGGATAAATAAAGGAGTCACCGTTGCTTCTAGTAAGATGTATTACATGTCTTAGGACATCATGGGCACAATATAGCCGCTACTGTGCTGACCTGTCGTAAAAATAACCCCCCAAAAACCTCACTCACTCATAGTCAAGATGCTACGCTTATCGAACCGATTTGTACTTATTGTCCATTGTGTTACTATCCTCAGATACAAGGACATTGAAGTGCAAGTTTATTTGAGCTGCATGGCCAAACAGTACCAGCTGTATTTGGTGGCCAACATTGGCGACAAGCAGCCCTGCAATACTAGCCAAGACCCATCATGTCCAAGCGACGGAAGGTGAGTGTTTGTTGCATTCGTTTCTATGGCGAAATATCCAGGTGTACAAGAAGCAGGCAGAGGAAGCTAGCAAGCAGGTAACCCACTTCAACGGATCATAATAGTCCAAGGAGATTAGCTCTAAAATGGACTGATTTTGCCACTCATTGTAATACGTGTAAAGTGAAACTTTGCATTTTTATTAATTTGGTGTCAATTCATTCTTAAACACATGCATATAAATAGTTAATTGCGCTGAAAGGGAACAAAAACAAATTTGCTGACAGATACACGTGAGGGTGTCTTAGATTGTTGTTTCTAATTCAATTTCTTAACTTTGCTCTATATAGCGCTTGGGAGTTACTATTTCAGAACCAGAAAGAACAACGATAATAGCAATGAAATGTGTTGACAATGATAGTAAATTTACAGAGTTTAGAATGGTATTGCTGTGTCACTTAAATATCATGCACAATTCTGCAATGCAAACTGCCTACTTTATGGCTGACTGTCGTGTAACCGGTTTAAGATATAGTAGACCTTTTCCTCGCTAGCTAAGCACGTAAATCTCTTCTGGTTAAATCTAGTTTGAAGTTTAGATACAGGAGTAATGGTTGGTTGGTTGGGTTGGTTTAACATCCAACAGCAGCACCATATAGGCTATATTGTGGACGGGTCCCAAGACGAGTAGTAGTAGTAGTAGTAGTAGTAGTAGTAGTAGTAGTAGTAGTAGTAGTAGTAGTAGTAGTAGTAGTAGTAGTAGTAGTAGTAGTAGTAGTAGTAGTAGTAGTAGTAGTTTGTTTATTAGTTATTTAGTTTTTTTAGTTAGCCTATTAGTATTTTAATAATAAGATTTGTAAAAATAAAAATAAAACACTTGTCTATTGATTTGCAGAATCGAAGGACTCGAAGGTACCGACTATTTTTGCACATAATTTATGTATTTAATCCATTAATTCTTTCCTGTTACTTGCAGGTACCAGTACAACACCGACGTCGCATATGGACCAGACGGGAAGTTTTTGGCCAAGTACCACAAGTACAACCTTTTCTACGAGGAACAGTTCAACAAGCCTGACCCAAAACCAGTTTTCTTTGATACACCTTTCGGTAAACTCACGTAAAACCATGTGAATGTACTTTTATTTATTATACTGCAATCTTAAGTCTTCTTCTTTGACACACAATTCGATGAATATCAGACTATGTAACAACACTTTTATTTACCACTCTTCAGTATAAAATCTTTGTAACAGATTTGCTGGTGAGGTGGTAATCTGTTAGGCTCTGTTTGTCTAGGGGTATTAAAAATATTCACAGCCAATCACACGACTCGTCCATAGAAAATAAATCCGAAGTCCGCAAGTAACAATTGCACACTGTTTAATCCAACAAAAGGGTTATACTTTACAATGTTTGTAGGACGGCTCAATAGTACAATTACTGGAGTTTCAATGTAGACTCTGGAAAACAATGTTGACTCTTTTAAATCTAATTAAGATTCTTATTTATACAAAATTTCGTCGAATCATCCAGAACAAGAATTACGTAAATCATAAGGGAATATTCTCGGTACACCTCTTTAGCAATTAACAACCAATCAGAACAAAGGTAAACAAGAGGTGACGAGGTGATTACTATTCTAGAACTAAGCCGGAGGTTCGAGAAGGGCTGTGTTCAGTAAGCGAAACTCACAACTAAATTCTTAGGCTTGAAATACAATCGTTATGCAACCAAACAAGATAATGTACATACATCTAGCCAATCCGCTACCCAAAAGTTACGCACCTAAAAAGGGTGAGGAAATGAATAAATCAACTTATAGTACAATGCGTTACAATCTTCTACCTTGCCACACCTTTTGGGAAATATGAAACCATGTATCACTGGTTTTATTTACCATTCTTTATCAATAATTTTGTTTAAAAAAAAACAACTCTGACACACTTTTCGTTTAAATCTCAAACCATATAACATTTTGAGAAACCTGTGGGTCGTAAACCACAATCAGGCAAATTTGTTTATCGGATGTCCCCTCCTATTGGTTTGATTCGGTTTAAGTATAATGCGATCGGCTGAAACATGGGTCATGGTATTCCTGCACTCATGTGTGGCCGCATAAAAAATTGTCTGACGCTAGTCTTGGGACACGTAACTATATATGGTTTCCTTGGGAAACTAGTAGAAAGCTTTTGGTCTATAAGGAGAAGAATGAAAAAAAAGATAAAATTCGTATCTCACCATTATGATCATGTTCATGCAATACACCATTATGTGGCCTTTACTTTTTCCTTTTCTTTCCCCAGGCAGGTTTGGAATGATAACCTGTTTCGACATTATTTTCAAGCAGCCAGTTATTTCCCTGGTAGAAGAATTTAATGTCACCAACATCGCCTTCCCAACTGCGTGGATGGATGCCCTCCCCTTATTTCCTGCGATAGGCTTTCACTCAAGTTTCGCGCGTGCGCATGGAGTTAACTTCCTGTCCGCCAACATTCACTTGCCAGAGTTCAGGTTTGACGGAAGTGGGCTGTACGCCCCGGACGGTGCGCGCACATTCCACTACTCAAGCACGTTAAGCGGACAAGGAAGTCCGAAACTTGTGATCGCTGACATGGATGTGATTCTGCCAGGGATGACACACACAAACAGGCCATCCATGGAGCCAACCCATGATGCAAACCCCATCAAGAATGATTCTCCGGGCTTGGAGTTTCAGTCCAGTTTGTTTGGGGACACCTACACATTCGTGGCTCTAAGTAAACCATCAGGGATTGTGAAAGCTTGCCACGGCAGAACGTGCTGCGAACTTAGCTATACAACTGACGCAAGTACTTTCAAGGAAACTGAACTCTTTGCTCTTGGCGCTTTTGACGGTCTACACACTTTGGAGGGATCGTACTACATCCAAAACTGCGCTTTGGTAAAATGTGCGGACGCTAAAAACAAGTCATCCTGCGGCTCGTCCACAGTAAATTCCACCACTGTTTTCACCCAGGTGTCGCTGCGGGGACAGTTCCAGACACCGTACGTCTACCCCCAGCTCATCCTCTCCGATTCTCAGGGAAACCTGTCCGTCTCCGAGCCGGGGGCGTGGACCTTCACAGGCTCAGCCATCGAGACGTCTTCTTCTTTCACTACAATCCAAAGTGTATACGGCATGGAAAGTGTGCGGGGGTGGAAATTCCGTGCATTCTTCAATGTGTGGGTGTCTGAATCTAATAAAAACATTTTTTTTATTAAATTGTTTATTATGCATTTTTTCAGCATCTGTACGCGAAGACTTTGTTAATTTTGGATCGCTGATTACGAATCTGTTTTCAGATTTTCGCTACGATCACTGGTTACAGATCTATGTCCAGCTCAAAATACGGGCCTACTTCATTTCCGGTCAACTTTCAGGCGACCACGCACCTGTTGACGCTCGATCTAAGCGCAGCGCTTAGATCTAGCACCATGAGGAAAGGCGACAAAAGAGGCGGGCTTTTTTTAGGCTTCTACTCTGTTTACTGTAACACTTTTCATATGAAATAAATTCTCGATATTCTCGGTACACCTCTTTAGCAATTAACAACCAATCAGAACAAAGGTAAACAAGAGGTGACGAGGTCATTACTATTCTAGAACTAAGCCGGAAGTTCGAGAAGGGCTGTGTTCAGTAAGCGAAACTCACAACTAAATTCTTAGGCTTGAAATACAATCGTTATGCAACCAAACAAGATACCCCGGTAATGTACATACATCTAGCCAATCCGCTACCCAAAAGTTACGCACCTAAAAAGGGTGAGGAAATGAATAAATCAACATCATCATCATCATCATCGGTATTTTGATTAACGTGCAGGTACTGGGGCAACATCCACATCAGTGGACCCCCTTCCAGGTAGCTGGCTTGCTGCACGCATGGCTGATCTCACACCAGATCTCCAGGTGTTTCTGTCATGAGGGTCAGTTGTTGAGAGTTTCCAGTCTTTCCGATCCCTCTCTGTCACCTGCTTCCGTGTCATTCTGGGTCTCCCTTTTCCACGACTTCCTGTTACTTGCATGTCCAATGCTGTCTTGATAGCTCCGCTTGACCGTTCCACGTGGCCATACCACCGGAGTCTTCTCTCCTTCAGAATGAGGTTCAGGTCCTCAAGGCCAAGAAGCGTCAATAGCTCATTTGACCTAGTGGTGGCCACATCTTCTGGCTTCACATTGCAGATCTGTCTTATCATTGCCCTGTCGTTTCTCTGCAGGCGTTGAAGGTTTGGCTTGGTCAAGGGCCATGTCTCGCTAGCATGGAGCATTGCACTCCGCACACAAGTGCTGTACACATGACCCTGCGTCTTGTATGAGAGGTGGCGAGACAAAAGAACTGGTAGTAGTTCTTTAAACTTCTTCCAAGCTGTCTTCACACGTGTTGTGGTTGCAAGGTCACAGCCACCAGCTGCCGAGAGCATATCTCCCAGGTAGCAGAAAGAAGCTACGACATCCAGCTTGTCGGATCCCACCTGGACTTCACTCTGTGGTCTGCCATCGATTGGTCTCGCAGTTCCCTGGCATCGACTGCACTTGAAATCTGAGTCCTTCGTCAGGCGTTTCAGCCCGCTGCATTTCTTGTGTACCCACTTCTTGCAGCCTTTGCAGAAAATGCTGTTGCTACCTACACCAGTGCAGCAGACAGCACAGGGGAACTCGCCTGAGTTCTGGAGAAGATCCAGGTTATTACCGCAGATCATGATCTTGGTCTTCCTTGCATTCACTCTCAGACCCTTTTCCTCCATACCTTCCTTCCACGTCAACAGCCTACTGACACATTCCTCAAGTGACTCCGCTATGATGACTAGGTCGTCAGCATAAAGGTCCTAACTTATAGTACAATGCGTTACAATCTTCTACCTTGCCACACCTTTTGGGAAATATGAAACCATGTATCACTGGTTTTATTTACCATTCTTTATCAATAATTTTGTTAAAAAAAACAACTCTGACACACTTTTCGTTTAAATCTCAAACCATATAACATTTTGAGGAACCTGTGGGTCGTAAACCACAATCAGGCAAATTTGTTTATCGGATGTCCCCTCCTATTGGTTTGATTCGGTTTAAGTATAATGCGACCGGCTGAAACATGAGTCATGGTATTTCTGCACTTGTGTGTGGCTGCATAAAAAATTGTCTGACGCTAGTCTTGGGGCACGTCAGTATATATGATCTTTGGGAAACTAGTAGAAAGCTTCTGGTCTATAAGGAGAAAAATGAAAAAAGAAAAGACAAAATTCGTATCCCACCATTATGATCATGTTCATCCAATACACTATAATGTTGCCATTACTTTTGCTTTTCTTTCCCCAGGCAGGTTTGGAATGATAACCTGTTTCGACATTATTTTCAAGCAGCCTGTTATTTCCCTGGTAGAAGAATTTAATGTCACCAACATCGCCTTCCCAACTGCGTGGATGGATGCCCTCCCCTTATTTCCTGCGATAGGCTTTCACTCAAGTTTTGCGCGTGCGCATGGAGTTAACTTCCTGTCCGCCAACATTCACTTGCCAGAGTTCAGGTTTGACGGAAGTGGGCTGTATGCCCCGGACGGTGCGCGCGCATTCCACTACTCAAGCACGTTAAGCGGACAAGGAAGTCCGAAACTTGTGATCGCTGACATGGATGTGATTCTGCCAGGGATGACACATACAAACAGGCCATCCATGGAGCCAACCCATGATGCAAACCCCATCAAGAATGATTCTCCGGGCTTGGAGTTTCAGTCCAGTTTGTTTGGGGACACCTACACATTCGTGGCTCTAATTAAACCATCAGGGATTGTGAAAGCTTGCCATGGTAGAACGTGCTGCGAACTTAGTTATACAACTGACGCAAGTACTTTCAAGGAAACTGAACTCTTTGCTCTTGGCGCTTTTGACGGTCTACACACATTGGAGGGATCGTACTACATCCAAAACTGCGCTTTGGTAAAATGTGCGGACGCTAAAAACAAGTCATCCTGCGGCTCGTCCACAGTAAATTCCACCACTGTTTTCACCCAGGTCTCGCTGCGGGGACAGTTCCAGACACCGTACGTCTACCCCCAGCTCATCCGCTCCGATTCTCAGGGAAACCTGTCCGTCTCCGAGCCCGGGGCGTGGACCTTCACAGGCTCAGCCATCGAGACGTCGTCTTCGTTTAGAGGCTCGCTACTCAGCGCCATGCTCGTTGCCAGGGACTACGGTAAGGACGACGGTTCTCAAACTCCAAGAGACTCGGGGCCTCTATTGGCTGCTTCAATTCTACTCCTTGTCAGTGTTGTGGTGAGCATGTCTCTCCTACAGCTACTGTGAGCACGACATTCGACATTGAGCAAAAAAAAACAACAAAACAAAAAACCACAGGCAGGAAAAAGGAGAGGCTAACTTCTTGCGTTAGAGCCGCGTTCAAAGTGAAAGCGAGATGCGAATAACCACTTGCGCGATTTGACTCGATTGATCTGGTCTGATTACATTTGTATTATAATTTTCATTTTTCATTGTAAAAGTTATAAGCATGACATACTTTTTGTTCGATCACACTATTGTTCTGGCACTACAAATTGTTTAAACAAATGCGGAGTGGACTTCACTCACTCTCACTCTCTCTCTCTCTCTCTCTCTCTCTCTCTCTCTCTCTCTCTCTCTCTCTCTCTCTCTCTCTCTCTCTCTCTCTTTTGATTCGCATAATATTATGGCTTGGAATTTTATACGAATAACTTTTTCGATGTTTTATTATATATAATTATACAGACATCATGTTATCGACAAAAATTGTATCATGATCTTTAAAAGAATGACGGTATGAATGCGAATTTGTTAATAACTTTAAATGTAATGAAATGTTTAACAATTTCAACATTTATTTTAATTTAAGTTTCCTTTGTTTTGATGAGCTCCCATTGATGACGCGAGTTCTGTCTTTTCTATTAATAAAATAATGTTTAAACAAACCTAATCTGTTTTGAATTAATTGTTATAAAAGCGTTTAAATCATTTATTGTTATATTTAAGCTACATTATCAATTTCTCCATGAGGTATTATACATTAATCTAGATTGTAAGTGCAACGTTGTGATAGCTTACAACTAATCTTAGTCGCATATCTAATGACCAGTTCGATGTTTACGACAACGTTGTAATTATGACGCTGTATTTGCAATAAGACACCACATACGTAAATGACCAGGCGGGTTAATCGAATGAGGTATGTCCAGCCAGTATAGCATTGTGCAATGCTGAGAAACTACATAATACATCTATGTTTTAAAGGTAGGTTTGTTTGTTTTAGTAGTAGTAGTGGTAGTAGTAGTAGTAGTAGTAGTAGTAGTAGTAGTAGTAGTAGTAGTAGTAGTAGTAGTAGTAGTAGTAGTAGTAGTAGTAGTAGTAGTAGTAGTAGTAGTAGTAGTAGTAGTAGTAGTAGTAGTAGTAGTAGTAGTAGTAGTAGTAGTAGTAGTGGTAGTATTGATGCTGGTGGTGGTGGTGGTAGAAGTAGTGATAGCGGTAGTAGGAGTAGTTGTTTGATAATGATGATTAAGTCTATTAACATCTCTTTTTATTTGATACATGTTTAAAGAAAATCAATTATTATCTATCAGTTTGGGCGGTGGCGTTGTAAGCCACTTTGGCGTCCGGAACCGACGCCATGACTTTATTCAAATGCATTTTAATGACTTGAAAATGAAAAAAGTGAGAAAAGTGCTGGGCATTAAATACCCAGTAAAAGTTAACAAACGATTCACTTTACAGAATATGTGAAGAGAAGCCCATATCTACCCAAGCTCTTGAAAGCAGATGACGTCTATTCGGGCATATCCTTAGAAGAAGCAACGAAATTCCTGCAAACAAAGCTATGGATACATATTTCAAAAAGAAGGCAAACGCTTTCGAGGCAGGCCCGTCAGAAAGCAGATGACGTCTATTCGGGCATATCCTTAGAAGAAGCAACGAAATTCCTGCAAACAAAGCTATGAATACATATTTCAAAAAAGAAGGCAAACGCTTTCGAGGCAGGCCCATCACAACAATGCCAATTACACTGAACAAGGACTTATATCGCCTGCAAACAGACACACTTCAACTTAAAAATAAGTTACATTTAGATGAATTTCGCTCAACAGCACAAGGCAGACAAAAATGGAAACAACTTACAACTAAAATACAAGAAGCTGCCGAGGCGTCCCGGACGGAGAACCAGGATGCGAAAGGCGATTAATGAAGGAAGGAAATGAATTAAGTCTGAACAATGACGAAGACATACATAATACATGTAGAAGAAATATATATAAAAATACATATATATATATATATTTTTTTAAATTAAATTGTGTATTAGATACGTCTGTCCCAAATACCATCAATATGAAAGACAGCAGAAAATGTACCAGTCCCCAAAATATAGTGTTAAAAAAATGAATTATCTGCGACCTATAGCCTTGATCCCAGTTGGTATGAAATGTTTTTAAAAGTCAATGCTTAAAATTCCAAGAAGTAGAGAAGTATCTCGATCCCCTTCAGTTTGCATACAAACCCACTTATAGTATTAAAAACTCGCTGCCTTAGATTTTGTGAATAATACTCTCAAACATTTAGAAAAATACTGAGACGTTTATGCCTGTACTTTTTATTGACTTTTTATCTCTATATTCCATACCATTCAGCTACACACGATTGCTGAAAAGCTAAATGCCTTGAAGGTAAACAAGAATGTATGTGCATGAGTGTTAGTCTTTTTAACTAAAAAAAAAAGACAATAGGTTAAAAAAAAAACACAATTCCCAAGGTGTGTAATTTGAACACTGGAGCTCCGCAGGGTTGCGTACTGTTTCAAGTGTTTGCGTACTTTACACACTCTAAACTGACACTGACTACCGAACACACAACAAAGACACGGCGTAAATAAAAATCGCAAATCACTATGTCATTTAACGTTTTCTTGTCAAACACAGTCATTCTTTTTGGAAGAGGTAGAGAAGTTTAAGTGGCGTGAAAATAACTACGTACAACTGAATGTTTCAAAATAATAGCAAATAATATTAGACCTTAGAATACAAAAACAGACCCCCCCCCCCAACCTCCTGGCGATTAACAGAGAACAAGTAAAAAATGTACAACGATACAAATGCGTTGGATGCTTAATAAATGACAAAATTTGGAATGAACATGATTGTAGTGGCACTATGTAAAAAGTTCAATTAAAGAACGCACATTTTGTGAAAGTTGAGGTGCTTTAAAATGAATCAAACTATAATGTTTCGTTTCTATGTCTCTATAATAGAAAGTATAATTTCATATGGTATTAGCTGTTGGGATTCAGTAGTCACAAAAGGGGATGAAAATATATTAACAACCTAATCAAGACGGCAGGAAAAAAAATTAATATATAAAGCATGAAATCATCCACTCCAAGCCTTGCATGGTTAAGCTGAATTCATTTCTACATAACAACAAACACCCCATTACGGCAAGTTTATGCGATTTGCTCGGGGCAATGAGATCAATTATGTTCAATTAAGTTCAACAAAAAGAGAAAGAGTGTGTAGGAGAGGAGAGAGAGAGAGAGAGAGAGAGAGAGAGAGAGAGAGAGAGAGAGAGAGAGAGAGAGAGTGGGGTGTTGGTTGGTTGGGTTGGTTTAACGTCCAACAGAAGCACAGGCTATATTGTGGACGGGACCCAAGACGGACGTTTGACAATTTTATGTGCTGCCACACACGAGACAGGGCGGGGATACCATGACTCTTGTCTCAGCCGGTCACATTATACTGACACCGGTAGGGAACGCAACAGCCAGGATTCGAACTCGGGACCTTTTGCGTCGGAAGCCGATGTTCTACACCTGGACCACCGCGCCCCCCCCCCCCTTTTTAGAGAGAGAGAGAGAGAGAGAGAAGAGAGAGAGAGAAGTGATAGAGAGAAGAGAGAGACAGGGACAGAGACAGAGACAGACAAAGGCAGAGACAGACACAGATACAGACAGAGAAATAGAGACATAAAGAAAGACAAAGAGAGTGAGAGATTGACCGAGACAGAAAGAGACATCGAGATAGAGAGAGAGACATGATTGTGGCAAAACTTGTAGCAACACATGAGTCCAGTTCACTTTGCATTCGCTAGAACTCCTCTCTCTGTAAGGAATAATAATTGTATTGCGTATTGGAATAGCATTTAACTATCTGGCGCTGTTAAGGCGTATTTACGTTAATGTTAAGTGCGGTGAAGGGGCAGGGAAACGGGTGTCGTGGTGTTTTAAGTGCGTTAAGAAATGAAAAGAAAAACATACCCGAATAAACGTAAATATTGCTCAGGGCAAGTTTTATGTCGGGGTGTATCAAGAGAGGTCTCAGACTGTCTCAATTGGACTCCGACGAAGCTCAAAACTAAATGCTCCCTTTCTTGTTAAAAATACTCACGATATAAGTATACCAACATAGTTACAGAATTAGAACGTAAAATAGACCAACAACGATTATGTCAGTGTTTTATGTATAAGCATGGTTATAGCACTACTCTTTGAATATATGCCAACGATATTATTTCTTATGCTCACATCAAATTCAAGTACATTATCATATCTTAAAATATGGAACGTTCATTTCAATAATCAAAATGAGTAATGTAACCAGTCTTCTGTTAGTTCCATACACTTTAGGTTACGACCAAGGGTGCTGCCATATACAGACAGTCACATGTACTTACATGCGCATAACAGGGCTGCCAATCCTTCTGTCTAATCGGGTCACATTGTACTGAAATCTACCATATCACAAGGGGACGATGATTATTTTTTCCGAATGTAGAGTCGACCCCCCCCCCTCCACTTTCGACTTCTGTACATAGATTTTCAGTTTTCGTTCCACCACTTAAAATCTTCCCATCACGCTACATACTTGTTGTGCGGGTTGATACTCTTGTGTTAGTGCATTTAAAAAATTGATCTGCACACTTTCAATTTAAAAATAAGAAATGAATATCGAAGCTTTTAAAGTTCCCATTTCTATAAAATCCTCCCAAATTGTGTGCACACAATGAATAGGTCTAAAATTTTATGAAGTTAAAAGGCCCTTTATTGTATGCCTTCTCATTGGCAAGTGACACTACTTGTCCTTCATCAGTAATTTATCAGGTTAGTCGCTATAGACACACTTAAAAAAAAAAAAGACAAATAACGTGTGCTCCCTTCCAAGCAGAAGTTTTCATAGTATACAGCAAGAAATTACCCAAGGGAGGTAAATGAATAAAATAGGTAAAACTTTATTTGTTTAAAAAAGGTTATACCCCTTTTATACAAGGGAAATAACTCCGCACAAAGGGAGATAATCCAAAAAACAAGCAGGGGGTGCAGCTTACCGCTCATGATACTCGCCACGCATATATAGAGATATGCAGGCCCTCTCATGGTCGCGCGAACCACCACACCACATTGACGAAGTACCTAACGCCTGTACCTCTGAGGACTGTGCGCTTATCACACACCTTCCGACAAAGCTTCCCTGCCAACTTTCGATCACCAATGTAAGCCGGTGTGTTATGGGAGGAACCACATCAGACCCAAGGCATAAAATGACGATGAGGCGCGTATCGTCTAGCATGCGGACCTTGGCCGTTTTACGGGCCTTAACACCGTTAGGGATCGGAGCCAGTTCAAGGCGAACTTGCGTTGCCAAGCGACCTTTAACCAACTTGAGTTTTATAAGTACCCCGGTCTAACATGGATCCTTTACAATGCGGTTCACATGTTATGAATATCTTTGCAACCTTACATGCCACAATATTTTCTACAGGTCGAGAGTAACCAATTTTTCGGTAAAATTACAGTTACAACTTCATCATATTTAAATAAAATATTACGTGTAAGCGTGAAACAATATCACATATAATGCTTTCAATTTTCTTTAAATAATTGACATTTTTTGAGTTTTAGTTTATGGTGAAGTAGAATAAGTTAAATTGTTTCCCCTTTGGTTTATATTATGAATTTGTTTAAAAACTGATAACTCACTGAGCTCAACTTAGATTTTTTTCTCTTAGCCCCCGGCTACACCTTTCCAAATCTATTTATAGATCTATGCGCTTGGCTAATCTCAACAAAAAGTCACCGGTGAACGTAAGAATTTTCGCCTTGGGTATTTTGTATACATCTTTGAAATTAGATTCATACCGTGCAATTGTTTAAAACAAAAGCAAAAAAGAAAAAAAAATTATATATCAAAGTAAAATAGTTCGCCTGTTTTATGTTCTGTAACTTTACAGACATCGACTAACATCGACTAACATAGCCCTTCATTTCTTTAGATCAGCTGTTGCCTTGATGAAAACATTGATACTTTTTTTCCTCGATGTGTAACTGCCTGTATAACTCTTTTGTTTACTCTGTCCCTCTGTTTATTTTATTTACAAAAAAAAAACAACAACAAAAAACAAAACAACAACAACAAGAAAACAAACAAAAACAATTTTGATAAGATTAATGAGAGGGCGGCTAAACAACAACACCACCACCACCAACAACAACAACAAGAACAACAACAACAACAACAACAACAACAACAACAACAACAACAACAACAACAACAAAAAGCTGTATAACTAATGCTATTTTCGCAATGTACATTTATACAATAGTGTTAGTTTATATGTTAGCATTTATAAACATTCTTTCTTATGCTGTATAAGATTAAAAGCACTGGTGATATAAAGATAATGTAACTAGTTTTAAAGCGTAGTCTGTGTATAATTCTATTAATTTTCACTGTGGTGTCTCACTATTATTGTAATGTAATTTCTTTTGAAGATGTCACATTCAACATTATATATTTTCGATGTAACACACATTGACTGAATAAATTTGACTTTGACTTTGAATTTGAATTTGAAACAAAATATAAGCTCTTTTTCATGTTTGTCCGCTCGCTTTATATGATCCAAGAGTGTAATTGTCTTTCCCTTATGGTTTTTGGGCAATGATCTTTGTGTATCCCTGTTTCTCTTTCCCCCCCCCTCTCTCTCTCTCTCTCTCTCTCTCTCTCTCTCTCTCTCTCTCTCTCTCTCTCCCTTTCTAAACATTATGTTTGCGTATTGAAATTAAAAAAAAATATTTCAACATCACCATTGCTGAAGTAATACAATATGAAGCAACGTTTTAATATTTATTTTTAATGCCTCAATCTCCAAATGAAATTGAAAAAGGGGGAATTGGTCCGCCAATACCAAACTTCATTTGTCATTTTTCAACTTGACATGAAAAAGTTTGAGAGAAGCTTATTGCTACATGTATCATTCAAGCAAAGTGCGTTTCACGTTTATGACTGATTTATATTTTATATTTCAAAAACACTCATAATTTTTTTTCAGTGCAACAATGAGCACTATGACGTTTAATTAACAAAAATAAAATGAATACCTTTTATCTATTTGCATATATTTATTTACTTAAGTGACTAAGCCAACAAAAATAGGCTTTGGTTACACCCGTAATTTTTCCAACGGACGGTCTTTATAAAAGTTCTTTACGCATTTTCGTTGGTTCCTAAGGCTTATTTTTACGGCTCAAGTGGTAGTTTATATTGTAACATTTAAGGGGAACAGATTCTGACAGACCTAATGTTGACTGCAGTGAATTTTTTTTTCAAAGACAACGCGTGTATTATAGAGTCCTTCACGTTTTGTGTAGATTGATAACTGCGACTAACTCAACCATCAAAATACGATGTCCACACAATGTCCACATACAATGTCCACATTAAATTTTTCAAAGTTAGTCTTACATTGTATGATGGCAGTGCATCGTTTGTTCTGTTTATAATGAAAACGATTTTGGCCTCTGTTTCGTGGGTGTCCCGTCTTTTAAAAGAGATGCTTGGATTTTAAGAAGGAAAGAAAACGCTGCTGTGAATGTATTATTTTAAAGTGTTATCGACTTAAGAATATGATAGAATTTATGAATAAAATTGACTTTATCTGGAAAGCTAATTAACCACCCCATGAATAGTAGTATTAGTATTAGTATTAGTATTAGTAGTAGTAGTAGTAGTAGTAGTAGTAGTAGTAGTAGTAGTAGTAGTAGTAGTAGTAGTAGTAGTAGTAGTAGTAGTAGTAGTAGTAGTAGTAGTAGTAGTAGTAGTAGTAGTAGTAGTAGTAGTAGTAGTAGCAGCAGCAGCAGCAGCAATAGTAGTAGTGTTGTGATGATGATGATTTTCTCTATTTCGAAGATGTACATGGTTACCATAATACGTAGACAGTCCCTTTTTTTTTCTTGTCGTTGAACAAATTAATTATAAATGGATATCGATATGGTGTTTAGTTGCTTTGATAGTTGTTCAAGTTCAACTGTTCAACAAAAACAATAACAAATGTAACAAAATGGCCGACGACACAGTTGTGTTTTTCCAAAGAGACCTCCCAATTCTTGCTTTTCCAACAATTTCAGATATTAGAAGACAAGGACAGTTGTGCGATGTGACATTGAAGGTATGGTTACTATTTTAGCCATAGCTCCAGGTTATACTTATAGAATCTAGATCTACTCATCTTAGGTCTAGAGTTTGTTATTTTCAACTGTGGTAGATTTCCAGATCCAGACCTGTTTGTTTTATCACGTGTTGCAGAACAGCCTCTTCTGCCCAAGGCTTCGACATAGGTCTAGATCTAGATAAATCTAAATTATAGATCGAGATTATTAAGATCTTATCCACATATTAAAGACTAAAAGATTTTATTGTTACGTATAAGCATTTCTAGGGCGGGGGTGGGTAGATCTAGATCTAGTTTTTTTTTCTTCTTTTTTGTTTCTTTTTGTTGCTTTAAATCTATGGATTTTTTGTTTGTTTTGTTTCATCTTTTTAAAAAATTGCATATTGCAGGTAGGTGAGCAGAAGTTCTCAGCTCACCGGATCATTCTGGCCGCCACTATCCCATATTTTCATGCAATGTTTACACATGACATGGTGGAGACAAAACAGTCAGAGATAACCATGGAGAGTGTGGAGGCAAGGTGAGTAGAATCGGGTTTGATTCCCTTAATTCAAAACTAGCAACATCTATATGCATTACAAAATCTCAATTTGTTAAGAAGCATTCACTGCTTATTGCTGCCCAAGGCATGCTTTCAGAAGAAATAATAGGGATAGGAAAACTGAAAAAGTTGCTGCAGAAAGAAACCATTAGAAAACTCACACAAATACAATTTTGGGGCAACAGAAAAGGAACTGTCCAAATGTTTTAACATACATGAGATTTAAGGTATGTCGCCTTCTGTAAACCAAAGCCTTTTAATTTGGACTTTTGATCCAATTCCAAGAAATTTAAATTATAAGGTTTCCACTGTTTTGTTGTTGTTATTGTTTTGATGAATTCAATGCCCTTGAAACCCTGATCAAGTACATCTTGACATCTATGGATAAGACTTTCTCTTGTCTTTGTCTGCTTTGCCTGCTGGGTCTACCTCAATATTCGGAATTACAACATCTTCAGACATCCATGGACTGTTTCACACCTGTAATCATTTTTTATATTTTTTTTATTGTCATTGCAGTGCTCTTGAAGCCCTGATCAACTATGCCTACACCGGCCGAGTCGTGATTGATATGAGCAACGTGCAGTCCCTGCTCATCGTGGCAAGCTTCCTCAACATGCAGGCTGTGAAGGACGCATGCAGCACCTATCTCAAAAACAGGTAACATATACTACAACTCCGTCTTCACATCTATAGATAGGACTCTCTCTTGTTTCTGTCCATTTTACGTGCAGTTAAAAAGAAGGTAAAGTTGATCCTGTGATCTGAAGAGAATTAAGGATTGACGGCTAAACATGATGTAACCTGAGACTATAGATTTCGTGAGACGTTGCACAAAAAAAGCTCACAGTTGTATTGATACGGGAAGCCAATGTGACGCATGTATTTCTTTATGGAAATTAAGGTGGTTTACCGATAATTTGGCGGCTCTATCTCAAAACTTTTTTGTGCAACTTTTGGCTCAAAATATAGAGTCACTGTCACTGTGCCTAGATTTTGGCATAAGAAGGTTTTGCTCCTTCTGAGATAATGAATTTTCTTATTATTTTCTGCTTCGATGTGGAGACACTGCTAATAACATAAAGCAAAAATGTAATAGAGCATATTTCGTTTTAGTGTGAAAATTTAGTCATCTCATTCATACCTCTACGATGAAAATTTATTTCACTTTCATTTTGGCATAGTTCTCACTTATGCCATTTTGCCTATATTAGTAGAGCTGATGTTAGAGGTTGAGCAACAAAACAAACAATCACTTGTGTCATAATTTTAGCACTGTGTATATAATGTGTCCACCATTCTCTCCATGTTACGGGAAGCCTTACTGTGTAACTTTATTGATTTAATTTTTTTGCTAGACTGGAACCTTCAAGCTGTCTGTCCGTGAGAGCGTTTGCTGACCAGTACATGTGCTCCACTCTCGTGGAAGCCGCAAACAAATACATCCAGAAAAAGTTCCGTCAGGTAGGACCTCCTAAAAAAATACACTGGGAGGCCATATTTCTGTAAATTTTAGGAGTTTCAGTTGAAAGAAAAAAGTTGACAAGTCAAATTTCAGTAAAATCTGTAAAGGGGAATTGTTTTGTGGACTAATATGCTATGCTGCTTTATTTGGAAAATATATTGTATATACATGTAGGAAAATGTTAATTTTTTTTCATGGTCATAATTTATATTTTACAGATTCGTTTTGTCTGTATGATTTGTGTTCTTGGATGCATAATTTTTTTAATGTCATCTTGAGGGTTTAACAAAATATTATCTAATTTAAACAATTTCTTCTTATAAAGTATATAAGAATTTTTTTGGCGCGGCAACGACAGTTTGGACTAATCAAATCTTAGTCATCTTAGAGTGGATTTTATTTTATTGATTTATTAACCTTTACCTTGCCAAATACGACTGCAGTCGGGCTGAAGTCACCTCCCCGCAGATTGCGAACCACGACTCGAGTCGTAATTCATGTCCTCACTATTTGGACAACGATGGACGAAAAGTAGGATCACAAAGTTTATCCAGCGTCACTTCTCTTTGACCACAACATGTTCACACTTCCAGCTAAACAGTTTCAGCAATTTTGATCTTACGTAGCATGGAGAGGTGAAACTCACATCCACTGCACTGACTTCACTTGTGCCAAGACCACTATGTTAATTTGTTTGAAATGCTAATTAGAAGAATATGTTTCTGTGATATATGTATATACATGTATGCAAATGTTAATTTCTTTCCTAGTTATAATTAACATATCTGTTACCAATAGGATCTGTGTTCTTGCACATGTAATTTTGTAATATCTCCTTGAATGATTAACAAATTATTATCTTATATTTAACTATTTCCTATTACAATATATTTCAGAATGTTTTTAACTCGGTAGGGATAGTTTGCACGTATCAAATCTTATTCACTTAAACATGGATGTTTTTTTTATTGAACTAACCAGAAAACTCAATCTCCAGAAACAACTAGGAGCCAAAAAAGCAGGTCTACAGTGATGCCAATTTTCATCGAATCTATGGATTTTCAGTGGAAAAAAAAATAGTTTGGCATGTAGAAGTTCAGTAAAAGTCTATCAGTGGGTTATATTTTGGGATCCAACATGCTATGACGCAGTGCTCTAGAGGTTTAGTAAAAAACAATGATCCAGTCAGCATCACTGAGGTCTAAATCAGTAAATGTTGTCTTGTTTTGTTTTGTTTTGAAACCAGGTGGCGCTGAGTACAGATTTCTTGAACCTCCCCAAGAATGAAGTCCTGGAGATTTTATCTGTTATTATTATTATCATTATTATTATTATTATTATTATTATTATTATTATTATTATTATTATTATTATTATTATTATTATTATTATTGTTATCAATGATTTGTAAATTTTAATATACAGCTTTTTTTGTTTGTTATGAACATTAAAAAAATGTAGCACTATGTCTTTGATTCCAATATTTGCTCCACTTCTAACATTATTAATGGAATATCAATCAATTATTTATTAATATTATCTTTTTCTTCTGTTTCATCTTCTTCCTTTATCTGCCTCTTCTTCTTCTTTTTTAACAACCAGTATTACTATTCCTTTTATTATTCCTACTTGCCAGGTGTTTGAGGCCGTGTTGCGTTGGATCAAGCACGACGCCCTGGTCAGAGTGGCCGATCTGCCAGAACTGATGGTCAAGGGACCTGCCAGAGCTGATGGTCAAGGTGCGACTCCCGCTGCTGACCCCTCAGTACCTCAGTGATAACGTCGCGACCGAGGACATCATCAAAAAGTCCTTACAGTGCAGGTACGGTCAAGCTGGACATATGGACATAAGTTTGTTCTACCTACAAAATTTGCGGCGAACTGGCTCAAGTGGTACAGTGTTGGGCTCCATCCGCGGTTCAAATCCAACAATGCCTAAAAAGTTTTTGTCCAATTAAGTGCTCTTCTGGTTGGGTCCTATATAGTGCTGATGTTGAACGTTAAAAACCAACTCAACTGAACTCTGGTTGGGTCGGTATCATTTTAATGTGAACTGCTTAGATAGGAGTCCAGGTCTCCCCGCATTGTCAGTTGTGGATCCCATCCACAATGAAGCCTATGAAGATTGGATGTTAAGCAACCAACTCAAATGAACTCAACTCCACACAGAATTTATAAGTTGCCTAAGAACTATTCGTGGGAGACAATTCTAGTACTGTATTATGATAATGCTAAATGTTTGTCATCCTCTGGTGTATATGTATATATAATATAAATTTCTTTAGAAATGCAGAGCTGCCAACCTGAGTTTCTCAAAATGAGGGACGAAAACAATATGAAAATGTGCACATGTTTGCGGTAATGGCTATTGAGGGTGGAATTCATAAAAAAAAACATACGGCTCTAACTTTCAAAGCTGGACAAAGCGGTACTTTTTACATGGCGGGTTCGAAGGTGGGACAATGTATCAACAATAAAACATAACACTGTCCTGCTGGGAACTGGGGCAATTAGCAGCTCTGGAAATGTATCAAATACAGGTATTCCATAAGGATGACGTGAAGAAACTTGACTTGGGTAAGCGAAGAGTTTACTCTCTGTATTAATACCTAACTACTTATAATTTTTAAAAAGCAGGCTGACTTATCATCCCAGAGAAATATTAAGTGAAAGTAAGCTAAGGTAAAATCTGCTTATTCAGTTTGGAAAATTGTTCTGGGCATTGCTATTGAGCATATTGTTTTTTTTAGAGATCTGTTAGTTCAAATCTCCCTTGCCTATTTATATTTCCAGAGATCTTCTAGACGAGGCGAAAGACTACCATCTTATGCCAGAGCGTCGGCTGTTGATGCAGACGTTCAAGACCAGGCCTAGATGTTGTACCGATGTGCCGGGATTCATCTTTGCTGTGGTGAGGTTCTATCAATGAATATTGTTATTTTTTTACCATCTAAAGTTAGTTGGGTGGAATAAGATCGTTGTTGAAGAAAACTATTTGATCTTTGCTATGTTGCTCTGAGATTAATTACTCTGTTCTTGTAAAACAAGAATTGGACTGGATTGCCCGCTTTATCCTGGCCATTATAACATGAGATAGAAATGGGGAGGGGAGGGAGGGTGAGAAAAAGGGAGACAGAGACACGCACTCACAAACAGAGACAGATACAAACAGTTAGAAGGGGAAGGGAAGAGTGAAAATGAGACTAACAGACAAGGGAGAGAATGAGATATAGAGACACACACACACAGCTGAGAGAGAGAGAGAGAGAGAGAGAGAGAGAGAGAGAGAGAGACAGACAGACAGACAGACAGACAGCAGAGATAGAGAGTGAAAGGGAAAGAAATTTTTGTGTTTTATGTTCATTAACTCACCTTGTCCCATTATCTCTCCAACTTTGTCAGGGTGGTCTAACGTCGGCTGGTGACTCTCTAAGCACAGTGGAGAGGTTCGATCCTCTGACGGGAGCCTGGGTGACCGGCGAACCCATGAGCACCATGAGGAGTAGGGTCGGAGTCACGGTGCTCAAAGGTGCGTAACAGACAAGGGGGCCAATATTCCATGAATTTACAGATTTTCAGTAAAAAAAGAAACAAGAATGAACTTGGGTTTCAATGTCAAAAAAAATTTGCAAGTCAATTCAAGTATAAACTGGGATGATTTACCTGAAATAGCTTTGATAAGTAAACCTACGAAGAAGCTGTGTCTCTTTACATACACACAAACACATATCAAATGTTTCAGCATCTACAGTTTCAGATTTTCCCTCCCCTTTTTTTGATATAGCTATTTGTGACATTGTTTACGCTGCGTTGCAGACAAGCCGTTAGTAGTGTTCACCAAATCAACTGGGACGGACTTAGATTTTGGAGGGTTCGAGAATATCCCTTTCAGATAGCTTTCACTGCTGCAGCACCAAAAATATGGTATAGTCTATCACAACAATGAATGGACACCGATTCAGAGGTGACTTTTAAAAAGCTGTGAAAAACGAAGTTGTTTTTTATTTCCTAGCTTGATAATGTATGCAAATCATTTTCTTGTACAAATACTTTTTGTTTTGTTATAATATTACACAAATTATCAACCAAGTTCTATGTCATATTATTTTTTGAATGAGATTTGATAATAATAATGATTAAAAAAAAAATAATGATAATAATAATAATAATAATAATAATTATTATAATTATGATGATAATAATAATAATGATAATGATAATGATAATAATATTAATAATAATAATAAAAAATAATAATAATAATAATAATAATAATAATAATAATAATAATAATAATAATAATAATAATAATAATAATACTAATAATAATAAAAATAATAATAAAAAATAATAATGATAATGATAATAATAATACATGTATATATAAAAAATATTAATAATTCAGTTTATTTATAGAGCACCATATCTAATAAACTCAGCTCATGGCGCTTTTACATATTAATTATTATTATTACTATTATCCGTCCAGGCTACCTGTACGCCATCGGGGGCTATAACGGCATGGAGAGGCTGGACACTGTGGAGCTCTACGACCCCGTGGCCAAGACCTGGAGTCGAGTGGCCGCCATGAACTGCAAACGCAGGTACCACCGTCTCACACAATCACACAATCTCCAGTCTTTGGTGGACATTTCAATAGGTTTTATTGCTATTTAAGGGAGGGGGGGGAGAGTTGGTTTTAACGTCCAACATCAGCACTATATAGGCTATACTGTTGTCGGGCCCCAAGACGGACGTCTGACAATTGTATGTGCTGCCACACATCTGACAGGGCGGGGATACCATGACTCCTGTCTCAGCAGGTCACATTAAACTGACACCAACTCAGCCAGTAGGGAACGCAATTGCCAGGATTCAAACTCGGGACCTTTTGCGTCGGAAGCCGATGTTCTGCCCCTGGGCCACCGCACCCCCCAATGGAGGGGGGAAAGGGAGCTTGTCCATCGTCCTTTACGGTTGAGCAAGTTCAACCCTAACATCTGACACTACACAAAACAGTACAAGCTTTCAAAAATGCATTTTATGAATATCCTGGAAGGACCATACAGCAAACAAATTTATACATAGAAACAAAGAGGTGGATCGGCTCACAGGAAAATATGGTAGTGGTGGGGAAAAGTTTTCATTTGCAAGTTTGGGCTCATGACTAGTCAGAATAGCCTGGCCTAGACTGTGCTGCAGGGTACACTAGGAGGCAGAAGACGGTGGCAAACAAGCAAAACATTGGGCAGACAACCTGTAGGGAAAGACCAAACTGGACAGCCCAACCCTGGCGAGATTGGCAGGGAACAAACCTGTGTTAGTTTTGTTTTGGTTTTGTGGTGCTTGTTGTTGTTTTTTTCAAGAGGGAAGGGAATCAGGAGTTTTTTAGCTTTACATGTTTCCTCTGGAACTATTATTTTAGCCTTAGAATCAACAGACTCAAATGTTTTCTATTTAAAAAATGTTTGTATGTGTCGCAAAAGAAAAAAGCAAGTCAATGCCATGAGATCTCTCTATTGGTTACATTATAAGGCAATAAGTTTTATTTTCTTGGCCGAAATTATTTATAATGGTTACTATTACGAAATTGGTTTTAGGTTTTTGTGTCCCATATTCCACGGTTACAGTCCATAATACTATAATACTATAGTCTTGTGTATGCTTTATAATGCCAATACTTGATTTTTATTTTTCCATTCTACTTCAAGTGCTTTGGGAGCGGTCACCTTAAATGACAAGATCATGGTGTGTGGCGGTTATGATGGGGTTACGTCCCTTCGATCCTGTGAAACCTACGACTCAGAGACAAATTCGTGAGTTGTTGTTTTTTCCTTCTTTTTTTAGTAACTTGGGATATCTATTCATTAAAACTTGGATAAAATCTTTCTTTCTTGAATAATTTTGGTTTCTGTCAAAATTTTAAATGAAGAGATTCAAAAATTTGGATAAACCCTGATAGATATGCAATCAAATCTGTCAGTTTGTGCTCTTGTCCGTCGAACAGAGGGTTCAAATCTTAGCCAGTGTCCTCGTCTCCATACAGAATTCTTTGGAAAACCTAAGGAACACATAAAATTGTCGGATGTCAGTCTTGCGGCCGTCCAAAATAAGTATAGCCTATATAGTGCTGAAGTTGCACGTTAAACCAACCCAACAATAACATCAATCCATTTCCCAAAGTATTTAACTAATGAAAAGTGTTAGGGTGGGAAGAAAAAAGCCAATATAGAGAAAACAAGAGGAAACTCGCATTTGAGTAAGTGTATGTAATTGGAAAGTTTCAATCCATTCCCAAAGGATTTGAATAATGAAAAGTGTTAGGGTGGGAAGAAAAAGGCCAATATAGAGAAAACAAGAGGGAACTCCCATTTGAGTAAGTGTATGTAATTGAAAAGTTTCAATCCATTCCCAAAGGATTTGAATAATGAAAGTGTTAGGGTGGGAAGAAAAAGGCCAATATAGAGAAAACAAGAGGGAACTCCCATTTGAGTAAGTGTATGTAATTGGAAAGTTTCAATCCATTCCCAAAGGATTTGAATAATGAAAAGTGTTAGGGTGGGAAGAAAAAAGCCAATATAGAGAAAACAAGAGGAAACTCGCATTTGAGTAAGTGTATGTAATTGGAAAGTTTCAATCCATTCCCAAAGGATTTGAATAATGAAAAGTGTTAGGGTGGGAAGAAAAAGGCCAATATAGAGAAAACAAGAGGGAACTCCCATTTGAGTAAGTGTATGTAATTGAAAAGTTTCAATCCATTCCTAAAGGATTTGAATAATTATGTGTTTTCGATCCGCTGATCCACCACCAGGTGGAGTCGTACAACCCGACCCGAGGCGAGTGGCAGACGCTGCCCCCTATGAAGTCCAAGCGGTGCCGCCTCGGGCTCGCCACGCTCAACGGAAAGGTCTACGCGGTCGGGGGCTACGATGGCTGCGTCTTCCTGCGCACTGTGGAGAGGTATGACCCTGACACGCAGACCTGGGAGCTCGTCGCATCCATGAAGGTGAGCTTGTGTTTTTTGTTTTGTTTTGTTTTGTTTTAATGTTCTTGTTGGTGGTGATTTTTTTTTTTTTTTTTTTTTTTTTTTTTTTTTTTTTTTTTTTTTTTTTTTTTTTTTTTTTTTTTTTTTTTTTTTTTTTTTACTCTATCATATGCTATCCTATATTTCCTTATCTTATGTTATATGATCTTACCTTATCCTATCTTAACTTATCCTGTCTCAATTATGCCATCTTATTTTATTCCAAGAAGTTGAAACATCATAACTCTATCTTTTATAAGCCAGAGATGATCATTTTTTTTAAATTGAAAATATAAAGATTGTATTAAGAGAAGTTTTCTTATTTTTTTTTAATTGAAAATATAAAGATTGTATTAAGAGTAGTTTTCTAAATTGAGATGATTCTAGCTCAAAACTCATAGCAGCAAATTGCGCATAATTCACACTGCTTGCATCTTACATTTGTACACTGGTCTCACAAAATTAGTCTAGTCTCATTCGAGGCTTACAAAAGGAGAATTTCAATACTACAAATGTAAAATTTATTTTTAAATCGTGAAATTATTTCATGATTGAGCTTAAATTTTGTCCCCATTTTAAGAAGTTTTTGTGTTGTTTCTGCAACTAACTTTGAACCACAACTGGACTCATTATGTGCGGTCAATCTCGTTTGAGATCAAAATCTTACCTAACGCAAAAGAGTTGCAATGATTTTGCCAGCAATGCTCATAAAATCGCATTATTGTTAGAGTTTTTCCAAACTTATATCTTTTAAACCAATAAAGATAAAATTAAGAAATTTGTATATTTGAAAACTTCAGCTTTTTATGTTTTAAACAAATGTCTACACTCACAACGTACATCTTGTGTCAGATCAAAATCTTACTTGGGGTACTTTTGCTTCATCTTGTGTCAGATAAAAATCTTACTTGAGGTACTTTTGCTTCATCTTGTGTGAGATCAAAATCTTACTTGAGGTACTTTTGCTTCATCTTGTGTGAGATCAAAATCTTACTTGGGGTACTTTTTCTTCCTCTTGTGTCAGATAAAGCGCAGTCGCGTGGCAGTGGCAGCAACATACAAGCGGCTCTACGCCATCGGGGGCTACGACGGACAGACCAACCTCAAGTCGGTGGAAGTCTACGACCCAAACACCAACGAGTGGACGTTTGCGACAAACATGAGCGCCCACGAGGGAGGGGTTGGGGTCGGGGTAGTACCCGTCGACTGTTTCGCTGATCCAATCTCCCAGAGCGTTGCGGATCTAAATATTTCCGAAAACGCCAGCGACGCTCAGAAGTTCTCGTTTTAGTCGTTGCTTATGGCACAGGCGTAGTGACGCAGGCTACCCATAATGCAACTTGGTGCTGTAGAGTGTGCATGGCTTGGGATAATTAGTCTCAGGTTGATGGCAGGGTACTTCTAGATACTGGTACCATTTTGTCACCTCAGTTGTGTAATGGTCTATGTTATTTTCAAAGTGCTCTCAATCTTTTGTACTTTAGAAAAGAGATAGGAGATTATGTAACATAGGTGGCAATTTGCAAGTTTAGCTATTTCTGAAGAGGGGACCCTTGAATCTCTGGATTACAAATGATATCATGATATAGATATAGAGAGCAGTAAGTTGTTTGTTGTTCTCAACGTGTACATTTGGTATGTAACTTTGGAATAATGTTTCAAGTATTTTACTATTTAACTGTCTCATGCTCCATCTGAACTAGCAAGGTAAAGAAATCCTAAAACTGAATTGAGAACAATTTTTTTTCCAAGGCTTAGCAAGTTCAAGCTTTCCTCTGAGAAAATGATTCAAATCCGTTTTATATTTACTTTGTATACACAAAACTCTCGCATAGCGTGTAAAATTCAGTAAGGTTTAAAAAAATAATCAGTCTTGAACACATTTTTTTTTAAAACCCAAGGCAGTACACGTTGGATTGCATGGTTAAATCTTTGTGGGTTCCCACAAAATTGCGGTTAACTTGAGCAAATTTAGATCTGATGAGGAGTCTCGAAGTTTGCTTTTAGTTGGTTTCTACCAATGAGTTTTGTATTTAATTTAAAAAAATTATTTGCTCTCCATAAAATTTGTTGCCTTAAGCTGTGCAGGTAATGAGGGACTGAAAATAAAAGTGTACGAGCCCTTGTTGAAATAAAGATAGAGAATTGACTGTGATTATCTTAAGTAGTGCAAATAGAAAATTTCTTTTATGAAAGCCTATGTTAAACATACGTTTTTTAAAAGTTGTGTAAAAGCGTACAGAAAGTGGTGAAAAAATCCGTTGTACATTCCCTTGTGTCAATTGATCTTAAAACTTACATTGTTTTGTTTCATGGACTTTTTAAAATTGTTTAAAAGTTTCATTTTTTTTTAAAAAAGAATATTTACAGATTTCTGGAAAAAAAATCCAACTTTTTTCCTTTACTTCTCAAAACAAGAAATTGTGAAAATTCCGTTCCTTTTTTTTTACGACATCTACACAGTTAATGTCCATGCATGAGTACTCTACACCCAAAACACTCAAACTGCCCATGTCGACTTAAATGACAGGCATGGAAACTAATCAGTGTGAGCATTGCTGACTTCAGCCTAATTCCTGGGCATAGACTACGGTACAATGAAATCCACTTCAGTTAATCTTCCTGGGGACAGTACAAAAACCCTCATTTTAGTCCAAGGGACTGTCAACTAAAAAAAAAAAAGAGAAACAGACTTTGCAGCGAGGCACCGATGCTGAGAGAAATAAAGCTGGGCTGAGCTTAAGAGGACGAAAAAAATAAAGTTCATTGTGAACAGGGTTTATTGTAAGCAAATTTTTGATGAAGTTAGGACAGGGTTTATTCTAAGCAAATTTTACTGAAGTTAAGGAAACTGTCACTGAACCACTACACATTTTAGATAAGTCACAAGTAGTTTTGAGAAATGTCCGTACACCTATCCTTGACATTCAGGGGTTAAAATTTGTAACCGAAAGGCCTGGAATTAAAAGCACTTACGATATCATACATTTGGATGAATTGGGTGGCTTGAAAAAAAAAAAAGTTATCTAGTAAGATAAATAATTGCTCTAATCTAAACATATGTCAACTAATTTTCATATGGAGCTATGGAGCAAGGTGCAAGTAAAAGAAAATCAAAACTTGTCAGAAATTAATATTTCTAGTCATTTTATTTTAATTTGTTTAATTTTTATGTTTTTGTTTTTGTTAAAAAGCTTTTTTAGTTGTAAACCTAAAATGCAATCCGACTGACAATAGATGGATCACTTTCTTTTCGATGGCGCTAGATGTTCATCCCTGCACGCATGAACCAAAATACTTGCACGATTTTCTGTTTAATTTGTGACAATCTAATGTTCATTAACTTTTTTGAATTAGTTTAAAAAGCAGAAATTGTTTAGTGACCAAGTCTTTTTCTTTTGTTTGTTTAGTTTTCCTAAATAAACGATCTGTGGTGGATGAAAAAATCAGCGCGCTATGCTTACAATGGAGCCATTTGATTGGATCCACTGTTTGAATCTCACATGGTGCCCTTGTTCACATAAAAAAATTTTCCACAAGAAATTATTACAAACTCCCCCCCCCCCCCTTCCCCTGCCTAACCCTGCTGTATGTAATATGCTTTTAAATATTTTAATGGCTGCACTCTTCAATGTAAGGGCTAGACATTGTGTTGACATTTTAACTCAGAGATAAAATCAAGCAATAAATGTGTAACCCTGTTACTGTGCCAATTTGTATAGGAATAAATGAGTAGTCAATATTGCTATTTTATTCCTACCAGTCCTAAAAGTGTAAAAGTGTTGTGAATCTGCACTATTAATGAGGGTTTTATTTTGGTTATCTAATACTTTAGATACGTGTCCTGGAAGGGAGGGGGGGGGGGGGGGAGCGGGCTCCAGGGGGGGGCGAACTGGCTCAAGTGGTAGAGCATTGATCTCCTCCCATGGAGGTCCCTGGTTCAAAATCAAAACTGGTAAAAAAATTTATATGCCCTATATAATGTAAAGGGCAAGAGACCAGGTGTTCCCGTCTTGTCTTGTGTGTGTCTATCAGAACATGAAATTGTCAGATGTTACTTTGGGAGTCGTGCACACTAAAGCCTTTATTGTGCTGATGTTGGATGTTAAGCAACCGACTCGACCTATCCTGGAAGACTGCAGGTTAAAAATGGTCCCACGTCAATACTATTGTCCATGGAGTGGGGACCGATAAATGTGTTTTGTGTGTATCTTGATGCCAACTTTTATGAATGTATATGTCATATTTTGAAGAACAATAATGGGCAATCAAAAACTTCTAGCACTTAAAAAAAAATAAAAAATTAAAAAAATTTTCCACAAGAAACCAGGGGGAGTTTAATGCATTGCCAGAGATTATAGATTCAAAGGAATCGAAGCAGGCACTGATAATTTTTATCTGTTTGAAAAATTTCTTTTTGAGTAGCTGAAAATTTTTTTTATTATTTATGTCCTCAACATTTCTTCTGAAGCTTTTTGTTATAACTGTTAAAGTTTATTAAATTTAGAATTTAGATTTATAATTTTTTTTCAGTTAGTAAGTAAAGTAATTTTTGAAACTCCTGATATCATACTCATAATAAAATAGGGCTATGAGTCTGCTTGTATGGACTGTGATATATATGTAAATCTAGTAAGTGGATGAATTATTTCCCTGGTTTTTACAATGGTTAATATTCAAATTGGCCAATTAATTGTATATGCATATGCATATATGTGATACTGCTAGTATTCTTTTTATTCTTCTACTATTTTAGTCATGTTTATCTTGGACTTGATGTGCAATTAAATGATGACGGAACTACAGCAGGCGTATTGTTGTTCGTGTTATAATTTATTATTATTATTATTATTATTATTATTATTATTATTATTAATATTATTATTATTATTATTATTATTATTATTAATTGTATTGTTGTTGTTGTTATTATTATTATCATTATTATTATTATTATTATTATTATTATTATTATTATTATTATTATTATTATTATTATTAATATTATTATTGTTATCAATGATTTGTAAATTTGTAAATACAGCTTTTTTTGTCTGCAATGAACATTAAAAATAGATGTTGCACCATATCTTTGATTCCAATATTTGCTCCACTCATAACATTTTTAATGGAACATCAATCAATCTAGTCTTATCCACAAGCTTGTATTATCTCTAAGTATCCAGACATAAAAATATTGACTTGTTTTCCCTAAACATTACACTCTCACATCTGAATGCTTATTTATTTATTTAAAATTTTTTTGTTCTTACAAAGGTTTTACTTTTTGCATTGTATGGACCGAAGAAGCTTTTACTATTTTCGCTTTGTTCTAGTTCTTATTTGTCAGAGATTAACTCCTTCTTTATCTCATCTGATCCTAACTTATTATCAACCACTCATATTATTCCGCATACAAACAATGAGATGTTAGGTAGATGGGTGGGTTGACTTCAATCCTAACCAGGCTGCGGGGTTCTAGTCAGGATCAAACAGCCTCGTTTTCTACTTGTTGCTTTTTTGTGGGTGTGATTGTTAGAGATATTGGTTTCTCCACTTTGTCTCAGTGTAATAGCATATTTAACTGTCAAATGAATATAAAAATGGCTATCCTTGCAACCCTTCCTGCACTTCTGTCAGATAGCTTTTGGCATGGATGTTAAAATTCAGCAACAAATAATCTAATTCATATTGATTTAAAGATCCTGCAAGTTTTGAATGTATTTTATCAATTCGTTATTAGAAATTATTTCAAATCATCGCCCTGTTGTTGACAGATCTGTTTCTGTTTAATTTTGTTTTTATTTAAATCTTCCCATGGATCGTTATCTTTGTGTTATTTTAGACTTTTACCCTTAATGTAATTTTGCCGAAGTCCAATCATAGGTCTATCCTAGACTTGCGAAGCCAATGAGACATCATAAAACTCCATACCTAAAGGGCGTTATTAATATTATGCCATCATGTATTCTTTTGTAGATCGCAAAGCCTGGATTTAATTGGTTTAGAAATATCGAGTCAGGGCTCTCTGTATTTGAATACATCTAGATCTGTGATCATTGTCTGGGCTTTTTTTTTAGATTGTAACATAGCTGTGATGGCAAAAAAAACACACTGCCTTGTAAATATTGTATTTGTTTGAAAGATGTGTGTTGCTTGCTCTTTACTTTTAGTCTTATACAAATACATGTATTATTTTCCTGACAGCAGACGCGAAGACAATCGATGTTGTACTAGTCTTGCATTTGTTTTTTTGTTGTTGTAAAGACATGTTGACTGATACCTATAATGGCAGAAGTGGAGATTATGTTTGAAAAGAAATAAAGATGAGATAAAATATTTGACTTCAGTTTTTGCATTTTTGCTTTTAAATCTCGGATTTTCCCCTCTAAACGCAAGCCTGCTAAAGTAATCAGGCTGAAATAACGGGTTCAATTTTTTTTTTGCTATAAAAAATTACAGAAATAAAATAATAATTGAATTAATATGACTGACTTCAAACACCTCTCATGAAAAAGTACAGTAAAACTTGGTAATAATGATATTTTTTGTTTTTCTTAATATCTTTTGCTATAGCAAGGGTTCTCGTTATTCCCAAAATACGACAAATAGAGGATTTCATTGCAAGAGGAAAATAGTGTCTTTATCATTAAATTAGTTATTCAACAGCTTTTTTTACAACAATGTCGATGTTTGTACGCGAGGCGAAAGACTCAATCTAAATCTTATCTATTTTTTAATATTTACCAGAATAGCAAGTTATGTATTTAGTTTCGTGAGAGGGGGATGCAAGGGATAAAACTCAACGCTTTTTATTAAACTTTATAGACCCAGATATATAGCGAATTAGCACTTATAAAACAGTACTTCTACTAGGCATGGGCTTGGCAGTTCCACCGTCTAGCCTTGCACTAAGCAGCTTTGTTTACTTTGATAATAGAACAAGAGTTAGATGCCTGTTGTTGAAGGTGGGGTATAACTAATGTCACTTTTGTCAGTGGTGTGGGGAGACCGGACTGAACTAGGATGCATCTGCAGGTTTGAGGTACCAGAATGAGATGTTTACCATTCGGCACTCTTTCTCTTTTTTTTTTCTTTTTCATTTTCTTTTGGAATGGGTTTAGAGCAGACCTGTTCTCAAACCTCTTGTAATTAGCAGGGTTATTTGATTAAGGCTCTAGTTATTTCCCAAATAAATTATAAGGCTGGTTGGTTGGGTTGGGTTTGTTTAACGTCCAACAGCAGCACTATATAGCTATATTGTGGACGGGCCCCAAGACGGAAGTCTGACAATTTTATGTGCTGCCACACACGAGACAGGGCGGGGATACCATGACTCCTGCCGGTCACATTATACTGACACCGACCAACCAGTAGGGAACGCAACAGCCAGGATTCGAACTCGGGACTTTTGCGTCGGAAGCCGATGTTCTACCCCTGGACCACCGCACCCCCCAAAAAGGCGAAAATAGAGAAAAAAAAACCATGGATTTTCAAGCCTCTCGTTAGTGCACGTTCTCGTTATTCTTTAAAGGGGGACTACTGTAGTAAAATGCAGCGGACATTTGTAGAGGGGTAGATGCCACTATTTTGTGACTGTAAGTGTCAAAAAAATAAATACAAAATCAAGCCAGATCTAGACTTTGTTATTTCAATACTCAATGAGTTATTTAAACTAAATTAAAAAAGAACTTTTTTTTTTAAATATAAATCTGAGATAGACCTTATTCCCCACCATCTGTCTTAGAGGCGTAACATTTGCAGGTTTTAAAAGGAACAAGATTAAACTTTGTAATACATGTGTAATAATATAATCTTTATTAACTTTTTTCTAGAATATCTGATTACTTATATCATACAAGTAATTTTGAATTTCTCAACAAGAGGCGATTGATCAAAATAAATAATATTAATAATAATAATAATAATAATAATATCAACAACAATAGAATCTTAAAATTTCAATGGATTAGAGTGACAAAAGTAGAATAACCGCATATGATGATACACAAACAATTAAGTACTCAATTTTCAACCCGCCCCTGGTGTCCTGATAACAGCAAATTTGTTTTCTGTTAAGACAAAAAAAAATGTTTACAAATATATAAAAACTACATTAGGCTGTTCAAACATTTCTATGCATTCAATGTATTATAATTATTATTTAATTTTTGTTTTCATTCTGTAGAACATACATAAGGACTAGAGGAAAAGGTAGACCTACCCTTGCACTCATTACTACAAATAAATAAAAAAAAGATGCAGTCACATACAATTTTAAGGATAACAAACTAGTAAAATCTAGTTAAATATTGGTAAAGCTATATCTCAGATAAAAACAACAAAGATGCTCGAGCCATGATAAAGGCTGGGGCAAATAGATCAAAGGATCAAAGATAATACCGATCAATAACAAAAACAATAAAAAACAGAAAAGAAGAAAAATTGCAAACATAGATCCATCTTGTGATCAACCAAAAGGATGAATCCGAAAGAGAAGGAGACAGGGAAATAAAACAGACTTATACAGGGGTTCGAACCCAGGGCCTCTATACTTTACTTATTGGGTCAGCCTCCTTGCAAAGATTCTATCAAGCACCCTGAATACAAAGCCAGTTGCATCTCCACTGTCATTCAGATTCTAGATCTAGGTTTGGGTTTGATTCTTCTCTACTTGAGATCTTTGGCGACAATGTTTTTTTTATTTCATGCTACAAATGTCACTCAACTGTTCCCTTCATCTCAAGAGAAATTCTTTTTATAATAAGGAAGCTCTTATTAAAGGGAAAGTATTTTTATTAAACCCAAAAAGGGAAATTATTGTTATCAACTCCAAAACAGGGATATTATTGTTATCAAAGCCAAAGAAGGAAAATTATATAAAGGAATATGCCTGTTAGTAATACCAATGTATATCTAATGTCCTATGAAGCAATATATTCTAAGATCAATAGAAACATGGAGAGCCTGTCTGGTTAAAAACAAGTTTAAAGAAAAAAGTGGGTTTCAGAGTTATTCAAAAGTAATTCCTGATTATCTGTTGATTGAAATCAAACAATTTTCATTGATCATAAGCAAAGAGAGAATAAAACTAAAAAAATTCATCAATTCAAACTTATCTGAATAATTAATCATAATTTTAAAATCACAATATTATGATTTCGCAGGAGTGGATTTCACAAATATGCACACTAAAACTCAAATACAACAAACTTTGACTCAAAGAACACTCTACATTCACATACAGATAAAAATCCCTGATTGTTTCTTTTCTTTGTCTTTAGTAAATTAACTTTGATCCAACAAAGTTATCTCATATCCATCCTCAAATCCAACTTCCTCTAGGTATTATGTCAGGTCCCACACAGATCCTTTAAATCTATGTTAGAGCTAAATTTAGAGGCCATTTCAGAATATTCCACCATGTTTGGATGTGCTTTCGCTTGCCACTATTGTGAAATATGGTTTCCTCTGTGGGTGCCATTCACAAATCCTTCGATAAAGGAAAATGAGAAAAATATATAAACTTTATTTATTATTTTTTTACCAAATCAGAAATGGTCTATATGCACTTTGGCATCAGTAATCTGCACAAATTATGGAGAGCTATGTGTAGCTGGTAAATAAGGTTCAAGGCTCTGTGTAATTTTTTTTATAAAGACAGACCAAAATCTAAGAATTGCTAATCTTTATTTATCCAAAAACAGCAAGGGTATAATATTATATAGCTTCTTTTTCATTTTAACAGAACAATAAAAGAAATTACATGGAATAAGAGACGAGTCTCTGCATTTATCATATAACAATAAAAATCACATTCATTTTCCTAACAGTCGGGAAACTTGATAGACACTACGTCAACTAATAAGGCAGTATCTCTCCCTTCCACGAGACCAACTTTCCATTCGTCTCCTCCCGCGCTGAGGATATCTCCTTGAGGCAGCCTACGACACTCTCCTCCAACGTGAGATCAGCATTGGGTCCCCCCATGTCTGTCCGCACCCATCCAGGGTGCAGCGAATTCACAAAGATCCCGGCATCTTGCAGTTCTCGGGACATCAGAATCATGCCCATATTGACGGCACTTTTAGAACATCTGGTAGTTGGTGAAAAAAGTTAGTGCTTGTGTAATAGACACGTCATGTAAGGCTATTTGACTATTTTTTTAAAAATAGAGTAAAAAATGTTATGTACTGCACAAAAGGGTTAAGATTTGAACATAAAATTAATTATTATGATCCAGTATATTTCTCAGTGCTAAAGACTGGTCTCTCTTAATTGTAAATAAAAAGTAAGTAGGTCACATGCTCTTTGACAGAGTGGTGGGGAACCAAGGGTCAGGGTCCTGATTGCTTTATGAAACCAGCATTTGTCAGGTAGGTTGCCACTATTTTCTTCGCTATGACTCAAGAACGGTACCTCAGCTGCCCATCTCGTGCTGGGCTGATGAAAGGGACCCAGACAAGATTTAAAGTGAGGATCAAACCCAGCACCATTACAAAGGTTGCCCAATGCCCTAGCCATTGCGCCAAAGGCTGTTGATTTATTGAGTTGGTTTAATGTCCAACGTCAGGACTATATAGGCTATAATGTGAATGGGCCCCAAGACTGACGTCTGACAATTTTATGTGCTGCCCAAACACGAGACAAGGCGAGGATACTATATTTCCTGTCTAAACCAGTCACATTAAACTGACACCAACCCAACCAGTAGAAAGCCGGAGTTCAACACCTAGGCTCCCCCCCCCCCCTGCGCCAATGACACCCCTGTCTTACTTGTAGTGAAGGGAAATGCCACGTCCCTCCTTAAATGTTATACCCTGTGAGCCCATGGCAGACGAAATCATAATTATGGCTGCCTGGCTGTTCAGTTCTTTCGAATTTTTCTGGGAGGCAGCCATTTCAATCAAGGGAAGAAATTTTTGACTGATCATAATTGGACCTGTGGGTTAAATAAAAAAAAAGATTAACAAAAAAAAAACTTTCATGGTTGTTCAAATGATTGTATCCTTACAAACAGCACTTTCAGTCTATTGTTTCCAATCACTCCAACTACATGTATGCCCACTTTGCTTTTCAATTTTCTATGAGTCTATCGGGAATGTGAAGTCACTTGGAGATGCTGAATATGGTTAGAAGACATGAAATGTGGTGTAGGTTCAAGTTAGCTTACAGAAGTGGAGTGAGTTATGTTCATAGGTGTGACTTTAGTTTCTAAAATGGCGAAGAGAACTTCAAAGTGAAGTGCGTGAACGGAAAATCTACTACAAGATGACGTTATACTTATTGAAATCTTAAATGTTTTCCAAAGTCCTTTCCGCAGGGCCATACATAACATTAGATGACATAAGATCTTACGGAAGGCTTACTACCTCTAGGATCCATAGCAAATACAAAGACGATATGAAAGGGACTCTGAAAGGGACTCTTCACTGGCATCAAATCATAGTAATAAAAATATTAATAATAATAAATTGCCGATAATAAGTTTATTTAAATAGCAATTTTCCTAAAAGAAGCTCAACACACTTTTTAATAAAAAATAATATGTACATAAACAAAAAAAATTGTCATTAAAGATAGTTTAAATGACTCACACACATGACATTCACAGTCATTATTGAACAGGTCAAAAGTAAGTAATATTTGTGAACTTTTTAGGAGAGTAAGACAAGTTTTCACCTAGTTTTGCATCTACTGGATTCTCAAATAAGGTGACGATTCCAAGACTAATATCTGACAATTTTGTGCACTGCTACAGACAAGATAGTACGCAGATGCCTGGACTGAAGTCTCTGCCGATCACATTATACTGACACCCCAGCAGGAGATTTTGTCCGACAAACAAAAAAAATTGGCCCGATACTCAGATTTCAGGGTTTGGGAGACCAACACTCTATCACTTTTACCGGTTCTACAATAAATGCAGTAATATGATTACCTGTGACATTAACATCAAAATGTCGCTGTATCACCTCTCTAGCTGCTTTGTAGATCCCTCCACCATCGGCTTTTTCATTCAAACCAGCGTTATTGATGAGCAAGTTGAGGCCTTTTTCTCCAACAAAAGCTTGTGTTTCCTATATATATAAAAATGCAGATAAAGATTAAGACAAATGTAAACTCTGCTAACTTCATTTTGTGAAAACTTGTGAATCTATTTTATCATTAAAGAGAAAACTGCAACATGCTTGAAGGTCATAAATTCTGACCTAAGTGATTTAATCATGCTGGTTAACAGTCCCTGTAACTATGAGGAAAGCCAAATGTTTAAGACGTTTTATATCGATATCGTCTTGGGCTAGCAAAATGGCTAGCTAGGGGTGAGTCATTTCAATAGCAGTATTATTATATCAATGTATTTCATAGATCTGCTGGTCAGGTTAAAATTAAAAGGGGTCAATTGTTTTAAATGAACTGCATGAAAACATAAACACTTAATTCATACTAAGACGGAAATGAGTTACTGTCCTCATTCTCACTTTAACTAATAAAAAAGAGATTTGTCATTCTGGTGGCACAGTGGAGCTTTGTAGGCTCTTCTTCATTGAGACAGAAAATCAAGACAGCAATCTCAAGAAGCCTTTCTTAGGCTGAGACAACTGTCAATGTCTGGGCAGCATAAGAGCATTTAAATATCCTCACCTTTTTAAGTAAAATATTTTTTACAGGTTTTCCAGGATTCAAATTACCTTAAAAGCACTCTCAATATCCTCATCCTTCTCAACATCCAACTTTATAACCTTGACTGAGGAGTGAGACTTGGCAATGTCCTGAAGATTTGCTGCTGAGGCTGGGTCCCTGCATGCGGCAATGACGAGTTCCGGAGCAGATGGAAGAGCAACCAACTGTCTTATAAACTCAAGACCTAAGCCTCTTGATGCCCCGGTAACCAAGACAGATCTGACGGAGAGTGCCATGGTATGTTCTAATTGACCTGTTGAGAAAAGGTTGAACAGGATAATCAAGTGATGAAGTGATGTGACCAAAATATGTCTCTAGAGTGTAATAATCATAATGCAACATTCTTATAAATTTTCAGTGTTTCACATAATTTGCTATTCAACACTGTGTTTAACTGTTATTCAAGCTATTAATCAACCAGAGCACTGTAATTAAGACAAATTATATTCAGTATATAATATACGCCTGGGAAGTTAGATGTAGAATCTAGATCCACCTGTAATTAAAAGATAGATCTAGAATATAGGCCTTTAAATGATACCTGTAAACAGAACTTGATTAGGCAATTTAAATATATTTTTTTTTCTAGATTTTAGAATTATTAATTACCTTTTACAGTTTAAGCTCGAGATTGATGTTCAAAGAATGTGTGTTGTCAAGAAACTCTAGATTACATAAAAGAAATGTACTCGTGATTGCCGGCATCCAATGATTGATTTGTTTGTAAACACTTTTTACACTTTTTAACCTTTGGCCTGCCTTTAACCTGTTGATAACTAAAGCTTCCGGATAATGGAAGAAATGGGAAGTCACTGCCAACTACAATGAATGTAACATAACCATGTAAATAGCACTAGATCGCTAATAATAATAATAATAATAATAATAATAATAATAATAATAAAGAAATAATATATCCAATATTCGCTTCCCGCCTCTTACACATTTTACAGATTCCAACAATATTGGTAGGATCTAAAAATTAAACTTAAGTATTTTACACGATGCGTTAGATCAAGGCATTGGCTACTGTAATAATGTTATTAAATAGGGGAAAACATGGGTAATAAAATGGGGGAGGGGGTTCCCAAATGGGCGCACTATTATAGCTACCGAACAGGTAGGCATATTCCCGCTTGGTCTCTGTGTGGCAGTTAGTAAAAAAATAAAAAATTAGCTCTCTAATTTTTGGGACCCGTCGTCGTAGTTGTAAAGGATATCTTATACTAACATGCAGTTCCCCAACAAAAAATTAACTAATTATCACATGCATTGAAGTTTTAAGTGTTAAAGACGGTCTGCAACACTGACTTTGAAACGTGAGTTTATGCATGAACATGTAAAAAGCTGTATGTCTGGGGACTGAACAAAGAGATTCCCCTATAAATAACACTGAATCTGAGGTTCAAATAATTATGTGTCTTTGTACATTATGCTTTTGGAGACTTAGATTCATTATCTATAACTATTGTATTAAGAATAAATACTACATACTGGTAGTGTTTCCTGTGTTTCGTGTTCTTTAATTTCTATCCCTGGGCTATCATTATTGCGTGTTGGATTTTATTTGGTTCAGCTTATTTTTCAAAGGTTTATAGGCTAACAGACAAGAAAGTTTTCGCCTTTCGTGCACTTTCTCTTCTATATATTCTCTGCGCCACATTAAATAATAATATTGTTTAAAGTGCGCTGTTTTCTTCTTTAATAAAAGTTATATTTTTTATTTTTTGTTTGTTATTTGAAGTTTTCCTAATTTTTCGTTCGCCTTATGAGTGATTTTCTACATCCCTAGTGAAATAAAGTCCAATGCCACTACGGGACACACAAAGTTTCATCTAATCTATGTATTTCTAAGAAAGCGATTAAGCCCGATGTTGCGAAATGCGAAGTGAGAAATCGAAGAGTAAGATGGCGGACGACGAAGCTGAGGTCCTCGACAACTGGGAGGAGCAGGCTGACAGTGGTGTGAGTTTTCCGATTTAAAATGTGCAGAACTACCGATTTATTAACTGTGTAAAAATGAAAATAATGCATCTGCCTCTGAGATAGTGAAATATTTTAGATTTCTAAATCTGGCTAAAGATCTAATCTAGATCTAGCTCATTAGATGCTGCAGCTGACTGATGCCAGTGTTCGTGGAAGTATTTTTGGTACCGTATTTTTAGGCTGATTTACTTATTTAAAACCATAAAATTCAAGGCGCCAGTTAACGGGCGTCGCCATAAGAGAACTAGATCTATGGAATTCACGCAAGTTTACTTCACTGGCTTATAAGCACCTCCGGACTGACCACCATAGGGCACTGCTGACTGCTTTTTCAGTCACTCCTTGAGTTTTGTGGTCCATAGCCTGTGGGCGATCAAATGGGAGGGAGAGTGAAATTCGATAAGCGAGTGGGTGGGATTCGATTATATCAGAGTTAACCAACCCGTGGAAAGAGTTGAGTTGGTACGTTAACTATCAATTTTATGTGCTTAAAGTGTGTCTGTCCCCACCCCCTTCCCCGCCCGCAGTGTACGTGTAGGCCTACGTATAAATAGCCTAAACAATAGAATACAACCGAATTGCTCCGTCTTTTTTAATAAAAAAAATCATGCCATACACTTTAACAAAAAATAGCAACAAAAAGACGGGGAGTACAGCTCGCAGGTTTTTGTTCTATTTTAATTTTTTATATTTATACCAAAAGGTAGGAAGTACAGCTGGAAGACATTTTATTCAATTTTTATAATCAAATTCCGCCCGCCCACCCATTTGATCGCCCACATTAACTCAAGGAGTGCCCTTTTTCCTGTGCCTCCTCCAGTTCACTTGTTACAATTCCTCCTCCCCCTGAGAGAATCACTGCAAGTTTGTGGCAGCACTTAAAATTTTCAAACATTAGTTTTGGGGACACTTGCCATCCTCAGTTTGGCTAGAGTCCCAGGCAGTAGGACTTCAAGGCTTTTAAGTCCTGGGTTCGAATCCCAATGAGACTGGTTTTCTTCCTACTGATAAGGCTGGTGTTGGTATGTGATCTTCTGAGATATATAAGGCCTGTTTCTACTTGACAGCACATAAAATTGTGAGATTCTGGCCTCTAAACACGCCCATGAGATGTAGTTCTTATCTGTAATACGGCTCTAGCCTGATATGAATGAATTTTAAGATGCCAAAAATCAAATCAAACTGGTTATGAATTAAATTTAAAATAAATGGTTTACAATTTTTATTTTCTTTGTACCTTTTTTTTTCAGGTGCTAGACAAACGTTTGGAGGAGATGGCCATTGATGTCTCAAATAACCGAGAACGACAAAAGTATGTGTAGATTGTCCTATTTTCTAATTTGCCCTTTTAAGTTTAATGCCACTTATATTTCACAACAAATAACCATGTTCCTTTTTAGGAAAGGGTTCCAAGAAAAAAAGACCTGATTTATAGTGAACATCATCTCAATATGAGTATATATACATGCAGTAAATATTCAATTACCATGCCATGGGCATATAGTCAACAATTAATGTTCAATATAATGTCTCGGTACAGGGTCATCAGCGTGGCTAAAAGAATGGTCGTGACCGAGGATACCGGATCGACCCCCTACCAGCCCCAAGTCAGGATCCTCAAGAGAGACACAAGCGCTCCGTCTCCCCACCAGAACACAAGTGGTGCAAGTCCGAGGTAAAACTTTATAACAGTAGTTCCCATTTCTAACTTCATCTTGAATAGTGAGATCTGTTAAAATAGCAAGCGGTTTGAAAATCACCATTGTTCTGTCTACTGCTACCTATGATTTATTTTGGAATTAACTAGATTCAGAATCACTCAACCAGGATGATAATGAGAAGTTTTGGGACAGATGTGCAAGTCTGAGGTAAAACTTTATAACAGTAGTTCCCATTTCTAACTTCATCTTGAATAGTGAGATCTGTTAAAATAGCAAGCGGTTTGAAAATCACCATTGTTCTGTCTACTGCTACCTATGATTTATTTTGGAATTAACTAGATTCAGAATCACTCAACCAGGATGATAATGAGAAGTTTTGGGACAGATCTGCTATAAAGCATCTTGAACAATGAGATCTGTTGGAGTAGCAAGGGGTTTGAAAATCAAAATTTTTCTCTTTTTGCTACCTATGATTTATTTTGGAATTAATATATTCAGAATCACTCAACCAGGTTAACAATGAGAAGTTCTAGAACAGATCTGTTATAAACCCAACTGGAAAAAAAAATTGAGAGAGTTCAGACAGCATCTTCTAATTCCAACACCCCAAGTCTGCACACATGGGTAATTCCACCATCGCCCTGGCCCATTCTCTATTTCCTGCACATTCCTGTTTTATCTTTTTATTATTATTATTGTTATTGTTGTTGTAACCAAACCTATAATCATTCCTTGCCTTTGTAATTGCACGATATATTCCCCCATACAGTGGCCAGTGTGCCTCCAAACACAGCTCTTTGATAACACTGTGTGTCAAAGACAGTGGGTTTAACTTTATCATTCCATCACTGACTTGTTGCATGGTTTTAGCAAGGAGACTACCAAACTTGTTTTATTTTTTTAAATTTCATAACTAAACCTGTGTAATCACTTTGTGTATTCCCCGCTCCACTGGGCAGAGTCATCATCAATGTGTATCCAAGTATCAAACTCTTTATTCTCTCTCACATAACTAAACCTGTGTAATCACTGTGTGTATTCTCCGCTCCAGTGGGCAGGGTGCCTCTGAATAACATTGTGTGTAGCCAAGTATCCAACTCTTTATTCTCTCTCACATAACTAAACCTGTGTAATCACTGTGTGTAATCCTCACTCCAGTGGGCTGGGTGCCTCTGATAACACTGTGTGTAGCCAAGTATCCAACTCTTTAAATTCTCTCTCACATAACTAATCCTGTGTAGTCACTGTGTGTAGCCAAGTATCAAACTCTTTATTCTCTCACATAACTCAACCTGTAATTTCACCGTGACCGTTTCTTCTCCGTGCCAGTGGCCCAGGCTCGTCCAAGCACAGCAAGTCTCTCCAACAGCGCGAGGCGGAGTACGCTCAGGCCAGACTGCGCATCCTCGGCTCTCTGCCTCCGCCCGACGACGGCGAGGAATCGGAAAACTCCTCCGCAAGCAACAACACAGCCCCAGCGGGCAAGAAAGGCAACAGCGGTTGTATACCAGTTGACGGGTGGGTATAGTAACATTGGTGTTTGTTGTATACGAGTTGACGGATGGGTGTTGTTTTTGTTGTATACGAGTTGACGGATGGGCATTGTTTTTTGTGTGTGTACCAGTTGATGGATGGGTATTGTTTTGTTTCTTTGTATACCAGTTTATAAGTGGGTATTGTTTTTGTTTTGCACCAGTAGATAGGTGGGTATAGTCACCTTGGTTTTTGTTGTGTACCAGTTGACGGGTGGGTATAGTAAAAATGATCTAACCTTCACAGATCGTTTTAATTTATTTCCTGTCTGTAAATTAATGTATAGATGATTTTTTAAAATTATATCTTTTATTTACTTTTTTTAAAAGAATTTGCTTTAGAATTTCTGCTTTGCAGACCTAGGAACAGAAAAACACCCCGTCTTGCCTGATATCTTAAAACAAGAAATCATGACAATTGACATTTTTTGTTTTGCAGCAAAGCTACAACTTGCTTACAACTTGCTTTCAGCTTAAGTTTCCCTACCTTTATTTCTCGCAGTGCTCCTCAAATTGTGAAACTAGACCCCTCGTCGCCGCGCGTAGCCATTTTGCGCCAGCCCCGAAGCCCTGACGGAACAAGTGGATTCAAAAAGCCAGACCACACTTAACAAAGGCTGAGTCTGGCTGCGTGTCGTTTGTACAGTGTTTAAATCAGTGTGATTTCTATTTGTTGCAATGCTCTTGCTAGTCTTAAAACATTCTCTTTTCTTTCCGTAAAGTTTTTGTTCAAAGTGACAATTGATACGTGAATCAAGTCTTTATTGTGTCAGTGGTGGAATATTTTTGAAATTTTCTTACAAATCTTAACACTGTTTCCTTTCGGTAAAGTTTTTGTTTAAAGTGACAATTGATAACATGAATCAAGTCTTTGTTGTGTCAGTGGTGGAATATTTTTGAAATTTTTTTACAAGTCTTAACACTGTTTCCTTTCCGTAAAGTTTATGTTCAAAGTGACAATTGATAGGTTGGGTCTTTGCTGTGTTAGGTTGTTAGTGTCAGTGGTGAAATTTTGTGTTTGTTTCTCTCTCTACATTATTGTGTGTGTTTTGGTGACAGTACATAGTAATATTTGTGAGAACACTTGGTATACATGTTTCAACAGTGTCACTGATTTCCATGACTCTGCTTGCTTTGATGTTTGCTAACATACGGAATGATATTCGTTTGTTTTACAATGACTGCCTGCTGTGCATTTCCGCTGCACGTGAATGCTACTAAGTTATTGTGTAAAAGGACTGAAAAGATGGAGTGGACAGAAAGTAATTTAACTAAAATTTTGTTTGATGAAAGGAAAAAAGAAAGGAGTTGCCAGAGGTGGGTGCTAAGAAGCCAGCCAAAAAATTCCTAAACCGATTGTAAAGAATGAATGTTTTTTTGTGTGAAAATTGCTTGCCCTTTGCTCATTGTATTGTATGAAACTCGGAAGACATTTGTGATGGAGTGAATGAAACCCTTGTTAGTTTTGGTGCAATTTGTCTCAATTGATCAGATTTATTGCAATTTATGGAACTTACGATTAGTTTTATTAGTAATATTACACTGAATTATGTGAATAAAGTCGGGCTCAAATTCACATTGTAAGAAATGGACAAGTTTGCGTTATTTATGTAAATTAGTGACCCTTAAATCTAATTTTCTTTGTACGGAGATTGATAAGATGGTGCACACCAATTTAAAGATTTGCTTATATTTTAAAGACTGAGTTGTCTAAAGTTTGAAAAAAAATATTTGAAATTATAGCTTGTTCAGTTGTTGTTAGTTTTCTTTTTCTTTTTTAAATTTCATTTCATTTTCTGTTATTTATAAAATATTGTAGATATAAATTTCTTCTCCCTCAAATGTTATCCCCAATCATCAGTCCTATGGATATTACTGTCTATGAACAAAATTAATGCTTTTTTTTTTGACAAACAAAATGTACTGTTCAAAAGCCAGTGTAAATTTTATGAAAATGTCTTTTTACATAATTTTGTTGTTGAAAATTTGAATTAAAAATATAAAGGGATATATTTATTGAGAGTAGATACCTTTGTTATTGTGAATGTTTGTGATTCAGTATTTATGTGGGTGTGTGATTTGGAGGGTATGGGTGGGAACAGTTAGCTCAGTTGATAGAGTGTGCAACATCTAAGTGGGAAGTCTCAGGTTTGAATATTGATTGGACTTTCTTAATACCGATTAGCTTTGCTGGTATAAGTATTTTCTGACTGGCTGAGATAGAAGTCCTGGTATTCGTGCTCTTCTTCTTGTGGTACCAGTTGCCACATAAAAATGCCTGACTTCAGTTCATGACGTTGGACATTAAGACACCCAAAAAAATGAGCATAACTTTTTAAGTCTGTAAGATTTTTTTTTTTTAGCAGAGTTATTGCTAGGCTTAAGGAGAGGTAAAACTCTGTCTTGCCATGGCAAACTCAAAGATGAATAGATGGAGACTCAGATTTTTATGTTGTATCTTTGAACTTAAAGAAGAAAACAATAAAAGTATAAGTCTTTAGTAGTAGTACTATATGAAATCATTATGTAATGTTATTTACTACCAATTTCAATGTAGAACTGGGTCTTTTTCACGAGCCATAACTGAGCTATTATCATGATTACCTTAAGTGATGGCTTTAATTGATACTTACCAGGCTTATAGAATAATAATTATTAATGTTTGAAGTTTTAAAACCGGTAGTTTCATTTCCCCACCATATAAATGCTTTATATATCTACATGTAATATTATAACTCTCAAGACAATGTTCCATCACTCCATAATATTACAGTACCGGTGAAAGTTTAAAGGGCGTTTTTTTTCTTCAAATTTTAACAAATCATGTGAGAGCTTACACATTATTTTTTTTTGCTAGAGTTCTGTACTTGCTAGCAGGAGGTCGGAGGAGGGCCGGGTTTCGAATATCACCATGTGTCCTTGTCTTTGTTAAGGATTTTATTGTAAACATAAGAGACATAACAGTAATAAATGCTTAAATTTTTTACACTAGGGGGGAATTAGTGCAGGTTGTAGAGCGTTGGACTCGAACTTAAAACGTCTGCAGGTTGAAATCTTCACCCCTTACTCTTTTGGTCGGTGGTAGTATAATGTAACTGGCTGATACACAATCTTGTTAACCTTGTTATGTCTTGTTTGTGGTACCATGTAAAATTGTGAAACGTTAGTTTTGAGACCCGTCGGCGTGTAGGATCCATCTTGGTAACCTAGGTGACATAAAACGTAAAGCTAGTGGAGAGCAACTCTCCGATCGAGAGTTATCTTTCTTTCATCGAGTGCCAACTGAAGCTCATCTTATTTACCCTTAAACTGTAGAAAACTTATATGTTGACTGTGGAACATTTTTCGTCAGGACTTTTCGATTTCCTGCTTTCAGCCCACAATTGTAAATTGACAAGCACAATTTTCAGCCGTCAACATTAAATTGAATTATTAATAGGAATCTTCAATTAATTTTGTAATGCTTTAAATGGTTTTTATCAATTCCTTGAGCATTCATTATCATAATGCATAATGTAAACAATCTTGTAACATTCTACAGTTTTTACAAATTTTAACAAAATCTTCAAATAAAATTGGAATTGTCAAATCAAGCTCGATTGAATAATTATTGAAAAGAAAACAAAACGAAAAAAAAATTTGTCCTAACTATCTGTAGAGAACAAATTTAAAAAAAGGTATTGATGAATTCTTTTTATGATTTTGTAAGCCCTTACATAATAATCTTTTAAAATAATCTTTTAAATTTTAGATGAAGCGTTACGCTTATAGATCTATATAATTTCCCCTATTACTTTTGTCTTTCATTTGTTAAGTTTGTTTATTCTCTCTAAGTTATCACTCTGGAATTGAAAGTTCAAGTGAGTTTAAGTGAGATTGACAGTGCACACTGTATAGGACGAGGTTCTTTCAAACTAATAGTCACTTCTCTGGATTTTTTGTCATGGGAAAGTGTTTTATAAATACTTTTGTTACATTGTTATAAAATGGCATGTGGATTTTAAAAAGAAAACATTTTGTTCTCTTAACTACATGTAATTCCTACTGGCATACTACCATATGCCACGAGAGAATAAAAAAATTTAAAATGAAAACTTTTGTCTGGATTTTTTGTGTGTGCTATGAAAATCATTAGGAATCAATAAATAATGACCTCCCCATTTTGACGTGTAAAAACTGTTTTATTCTATCTCCAATCAAAATAAGAAGGAGATAGAGCAAAGTAGCTCTAATCTAAAGGGACTTTTTGGCTAAAGGTTGTCTGTGGTGTTTCCAGGGAGAATTTATAAGTCGATGTTTTCAGTCATATCCTATAGGGAGCCTTGATTGTATATTGATCTGGAATAGAGTTATTTGAATGGCTTGACAAACAATTTGTTGTTTGCTTATCCCAACCTACAGAAAGATACTCTCTATGAAGAGTGGGTGGGACAATGGAATGTCTGTGTGCTGAAACATGGAAAAATAATTTAATGATAAATCTATATTAGATATACGTCTGTTTGGCTTGTCGTCTCTTCTCCTGCCCATCTGAGATACATGTATAATCCCATAAACTCATCTGTCTTTTGTCGCATTGTTTTATCATTTATTTGGGCCTCTGCAGAAACATTTCGAGTAATTTTTTGTTTTTTTATTTGTTTTGCATTACATGCGTACGTAATTACATATAGTTCAAATTCGATGCTAGTATTTTTGTGGGGGGTTTTATTTGTTGCTTTTTTATACCTTTTTTTCCCTGCTATTTTGTGGAATAACATTTATAATAAATTATTGTGAATTAATTTATGTGTAGGATTTGTATGAAAGGAAAGAAAGAAGATGAGGAAGAACATTTTTTTTACATGGAATGAGCGAAAGACCAACATGCTGATAGTTTTTGCTGTTTTGTTACGTTAGGACTGAAATCTGTAGTCTCATTTAATGTGAGCAGTGCTTGTGTTTCTGATCAAGACGTCCTGGGTTCGAATCCCAATGAGTCTGCCTTGTGCCCTCTGGTTAAGTCGTCAGTGTTATGTACTTGCCTGAAACAGAAGTCTTGGCATCCGCACTCTGTCTCAATGTGACAGCACACTAAAAAGTGTCAGATTTTAGTCTTGGGACTCCTCCACAAGTTAGCTTAGCTGTTTGATGATGGACGTGTGATTAGGAAACAAAAAAATATACAATTGTTACGCTACCGTTTTTATCTTATGACTAAATTACATATTGTACTAAATTACATATTGTAATTTAATAATCCTATTTGATTGATAGTACCTAAACATGTATTACATTTTATCAAAACATTTTGTGCAATTACATCATGTATGTTTTGAGTTTGGGACTTCATTATTGCAACTCATTCCTGCCTTTGGTAAGGAGGGTGAGTGCTTTACAAACTGGTGTCTATTTTTAGAACATTGGAATGAGAATTTGGGCTTTAGTTGAGTGTATAAGTAAGTTGGTTAGCTACTGATCAAGGAGTATATCATAAAGACACCTGGTTTGGAATGTATTCAAGTGATTGTAAAAATAACTGCATATTATATACATTATTAGAAACATGCCCTGTATTTTAGAATTAATGTCAACTGTTTGTGAATGAAGGATATGGTATTCATGTGAATGTTTTTTGTTTTTTTTAATTCAATTGCGTTATTAATTTTTTTGAATCGATTCATTGAATCTTTGTTGTTGTTTTTCATTTTCCTTTTTAAAAGTGAATATTTTTTAAATTTTTTTTTCAAATTTTATTTATTGATGTGTGAATGATTTATTATTTTTTTCTTTCATGTGTGAATGTTTTTTTGTAACCTTCCTCCCCTTGATTTGCTATGTATCTATAACCAGGAATTGAAAAAAATTGTAACGTTAATGATTGATCAATGATTGATCTTGGTGTCACCTGCGCTTGATGTAAATATGTATCTATCCTAACATTAAAAAGATGATCTATTTTGAAAAAAACGTGTCGTGCGTTCATCTCTTACATCGTGTGTAGTTGTAGTTGTAGTTGTGTTGGTTTAACGTCCAACATCAGCACGATATAAGCTATATTGTAGACGGGCCCCAAGACTGACGTCTAGCAATTTTATGTGCTGCCACACACGAGACAGGGCGAGGATGACATGACTTCTATCTCAACCGGTCACATTATACGGACACCGACCCAACAAGTAGGGAACGAAATCGCCAGGGCTCGAACCAGGACCTTTTGCTTCGGAAGGCATTGTGCTCTCTCTCACTCTCTCTCTCTCTTTCTTTCCATCTCTCTCTCTCTCTCACTCTCTCTTTCTTTCCATCTCTCTCTCTCTCTCTCTCTCTCTCTCTCTCTCTCTCTCTCTCTCTAGTAATGTAACGCACTTTCTCCGAAGTGTTGAGGAAATTGAGACCTTGCAATATTAGACCGTAGAGGAAACGGAGACGATAGGTACGGAATTTTGCCCCGGCGTCCAATCAAATCTCTATCCAAGACGTACGGAGCCAATGAGTGATGACCGGAAAACCATATTTATACCTAAAGGGCGTGATTATGCAACCCGTTATTGTTGAGGGGGGCGCGGTGGTCTAGGGGTAGAACATCGGCTTCCGACGCAAAAGGTCCCGAATTCGAATCCTGGCTGTTGCGTTCCCTACTGGTTGGGTTGGTTTCAGTATAATGTGATAGGCTGAGACAGGAGTCATGGTATCCCCGCCCTGTCTCGTGTGTGGCAGCATATAAAATTGTCAGACGTCCGTCTTGGGGCCCGTCCACAATATAGTCTATTAGAGTGCTGCTGTTGGACGTTAAACCAACCAACCCAACCAACCAACCAACCGTTATTGTTGAGGAGACCGCAAAGCCTTCAATCCCCCCAGCAGGCGTTGTGGTGATTTGTCTCATTGTATCGACCTGGTGACAGGAGGCACAAAGACCTGGGACCTGTCATATAATGTCACCTGGCAGGGAACCCCCCATGGGGTTTAGGCGGTGTTTAAGTGAGTTAGTGACCATAGATTATAGTAATAAGTCGATTACACAAGGCATGTAGATCAAGGGCATTGGGGCTTGTTTAGAGAGAGAGATAGAGAAAGAGTAAGGTGGAGAGAGAGAGAGAGAGAGAGAGAGAGAGAGAGAGAGAGAGATAGAAGGGATGGAGGGGAAAAGAGACAATAGCGAGAAAAGGGTGGTTCGAGATTTAGATAGAGACTCAGAAAGATATAAATAGAGAGAGAGAGAGAGAGAGAGAGATAGAAGGGATGGAGGGGAAAAGAGACAAGAGCGAGAAAAGGGTGGTTCGAGATTTAGATAGAGACTCAGAAAGATATAAATAGAGACAGTATATTATACAGACATGTGACAGAGAGAGAGAGATAGAGATAGAGAGAATAGAGAGAGAGAGGGAAGAGAGACAAAGAGAGAGAGAGAGAGAGAGAGAGAGAGAGAGAGAGAGAGAGAGAGAGAGAGAGAGAGAGAGAGAGCAAGGAGGGATGAAGGAGAGCAAGGAGGGATGAAAAGAAATAAAAAGGAATGGACTGAAAAGAAATTAACACTATAATAAACAAGAGAAACTAATACTCGGGTGAAGATGAAGAAAATTTATCACGTCTCAAAGACATAATTCCACTAATGCGACTTGCCAGCGACCACAACTCTGCATTTGATATCCGTCCAAGTGTAATCACAGTTAACTCCCCCTTACTTTGAACCGCAATCGATCTAATTCCAATCAATCAATCAGGTTGTGGTCGAACCTTCAACCAAGTCATTGTCTCTGCGTTGACTTGCGTTAAAAATTAACACTATAATAAACAAGAGAAACTAATACTTGGGTGAAGAGGAATAAAATTCATCACGTCTCAAAGACATAATTCTTCTAATGCGACTTGTCAGCGATCACAACTCTGCGTTTGATATCCGTCCAAGTGTAATCACAGTTAACTCCCCTTACTCTCAACCGCAATCGATCTAATTCCAATCAATCAATCAATCAGGTTGTGGTCGAACCTTCAACCAAGTCATTGTCTCAGCATTGACTCGCGGTATATGCAAGATTAACTTGAAGGGGAAGCCAAACCGCAGGTAGTATCTAGAGTAAATCTTAGATAAGGTTTTATACAACTGTATACTACAGTGTAATCACTGCGGCGTATTTACCAGAAGCCAGATTTCTTTTGAAAATGTTACGTTGATATCTGCAAAGATCCCTGCAAAGATAACCATGAAATAAATTTCAAGGGTCCTGGTTTGTATAGAGAGAGTCGGATAATGAGTAGGCAAAATGAGGTTAATAGAGAGAGGGTGTTAAATTGGTTGAAAACAATGATTAAAATGGGATGAGTTAGGGAACAACAACAACAACAACAACAACAACAACAACAACAACAACAACAACAACAACAACAACAACAAGCACAATAACAACAACAACAACAACAACAACAACAACAACAACAACAACAACAACACATTAATATACAATAATATACATACAATTATTTCTGCCTTCGGTTTAGTCTATGTTTTCTTTTTTTTCATACATTTTCTTTCTAAAATTAATCCAAATTGCTTGTTTTCTTAAATATTATTGACAAGCTGCACTCTGAAACATAGTATCCAAAATCAGAAGGCCAAGTGAAAGCAGAATTTAATTATGCAGTTATGTGTCTATATAACAGATTACACTTTGTGTCTATGTGTGTTGTGCAGATTGAAAAAAAAAATCCCAAGTATTTTCCCGTTCGTACCATGCTATTAATATAGTCGAAATAGAACGGTGATAACTAAATAATATAGCATAATAATAGTAATAATAATAATAAACTATAGCATTTCTGCCTGTTGAACACCAATGATGTCTTTCAACAGAGTGGAATAATATATTATTGTTGTCGAAATATCTTTCCCATTACGATAGTGATTTGAGCCATTTCTTGGTTTTTATGTTAAACCGGTTTCTCAAAGTCCATCGCCCGCAATTAGGCTTCCTCGTGGACGTGTCCTTAGATTAACGTCTGGCATCCACACAGAGACAGAGCGGGTAGACCAAGCCTTCTGTTTCGTGCGATCATTTTATACTGATACCGATCTAATTAATACTGAAAAAAGAGGCATGATCAGGATCCAAAACCAGAGATATCTGACTAGAGATCTCACTTTTGTTCAAATGACACCCCTCGTCTCCTACTCTACATGGTGGTTTCATAAAGGGACATTTTAAATAAGACTTCGGTTTGGAAAAAGAAACAATATGTTACAATCATATCAGTTTTCAGAACAAATAATTTTTATAATTTTTTTTGGGATAAAAATAAATAGGAATGTGACATTATCTTCTTAATGCATTTTATTGGATTGATAAGGCTTCCATTAAAAAAAAAACAAAACAAACAACAACAACAAAAACAACAACAACAATAACAACAACAACAACAACAACAACAACAACAACAACAACAACAACAACAAAAGCACAGAACAAACAAAAAAGTTGTTACTTCTGCCGTCATATTTCTTATCAATCAGCGCATTTTAAACAATAATAATTATTATTATTTTCTACATAGGAGATTTTTGTTGTTGAACTAAATCCACCGTAGGCTCTGGCTACGGGCATCTCGCCGTATCTGACTTTTAGTAGCATCCTTGGAAGCTATATCCTGTACCCACATACCCCAAATGATCTACCGGATGTCTTTTTATACGGATATCCTTGTGTTGAGATACTTTGTGCAAAGTCACCTACCGGTACTCGAAAACGCACGGGGAGAGCGGGGTTCGGAAATGGTGGGGGTGGGCGGGGGGTATTAAAGTTTCTTCACCTGAAGTAATATTCAGCTCCATGGGAGGTCTATAGGCCTCTACCTTAACTCAATATTTTGCAGTACAAAGAATTTTATTAGCTGGTCGATCGGTTGGTTGCTTGCTCGATTGATTGGTTAGTTTCTTAACGCCCACTACCAGAGACTAGGCTATATTGCGAACGGATCCCATAGACTAGTGTCTGAAATTCCACATGTTACTAAGTAGATCATGAGCGGGGGAACCAGGACGAATGTCTCAACAGGTCACAATATTATGCTGTCACTGACCCAACCAGTGCGCATGCCTACCACTGTACCAGGGTCTTGAAGAATCCTATGTGAAAACTTCGAGGGGGGTGGGAGTGTGTGGGAGGGTGTAGACTTTCACATTGTTTCCTCACCTGAGCTACCAATTCTCCCATGGGGGTCTATAAACCGCTGCCCCAACACAATGACTTACAGTGCAACAACTTTGCGGGAGGTGAAATAATTATTATGAACTGAAAGTGTCGACTGCCAACGCCTTTTTAATCTCTAAATGTGCGAGAGCCGATAACTTAAGTGTCAAAGTGTCTAACTGGTACAATAGCAAATACATTATTTCATTTACATTGCAGCTTTGGAAGATTATTTTTATCTATAAATCAACCTAAATTTTCCTCACAATTCGATACCACCTGCAGTTTCAACTGACCAAATAAAATAAATAAAAGCCATGTTTATGTAAGGGTGTAGGCTTATGACTGATAGTTAAAATTAAAATGACTTAACAGAGAATACATTCTTGCCACTCAAACGGTGTTGCCAATTATACGAAGCCAATATAATCGCAAACGTATGTTAAGTCAATTTATTAACCCATGGGGGTCTGGATTTCGTCTATCTAATCGCCAGATCCTCGAGGATCAGTATATATAGACCTCAACTCGACTAGTGCCTAGAAACCAGTCAACATTAAGACATTGCTGAAACACTAGCTACTAATACAACATTAAAAAAATAATTATTTCAACAATTCTTAAGTATCATTAACATAACTACATACTGTCATTTGATTTGCGTAATTTTTTTCTAACGCGATATTCACAAAACTCAAGGACTGTAAATAAAAAATAAAATCGCGTAACACTGTTTAAAACTTTGAAAAAACTATTCACTGTAAAATAATAATAAAATAATTTCCCTTCAAGTTTGTTACAAAGACTAGAAGAAGAAATAATTATTTTTACCTGAGATCAAAGCCTTATTTTTAAATAATTAAAAAAAATGGGAATCTTCGGTTTGTTGATTTTCTTCATGTTTGGTCTGATCTGTTCAGTGCATGGAGCGCCCGTAGGTGAGTAACTATTACAGAGACATGATTGTACGATAAGCGCTTCCAATCTTTTATTTATGTGAGGCAATCAGGATACATCTGGCAGAAGTAGGAAAAATGGACCTTTTCAGTTATTTATAACGTTTTAAAATGCATTAAGTGTGCTTTAACAGGTTGCAAAAATGGTAACGTTATCATTTGTAGAATTAAAGATAATAAACTTCATTCGCGGATTAAATAATTATAATAATGTGAAGTGTATTTCTATGTTTAGAAGGCTCTATCTCAAAACTTATTTGAAAGAAGCGTGCCGGATTCATCTTGGTCGCCTCACCTATTACATGTATTAGTATGATTGTACCAAGCTGAGTTGAGTTGAGTTGGTTTAGCGTCAAACAGCAGCATTCTATAGGCTATATAATTGGTGGGCTACGAGACTGACGTCTAACTATTCTATGTGCTGCCACACACGAGACAGGGCGGGGATATTATACTGACACCGATCCAAACAGTAGCAGGGGATGAAATTGGACAAATAAATCTGCCGATCGTAGGACTCACACCGCGAAGATCCCGGTTTAATTACCAACGTTCCACTTTCTGAGCCAGTGTTTATCTCGAATTTTCATGCTTGACGCAGCCAAAAGCCTTAAGTTGTCAACTAGTAAATAAAGAGAAACCCCACAAGTTTATGGTATTAACCACTCCATTGATTTAGCCCCCTATTTCATATTAAGTTACAGTTATCTCATTTGTTTCTAAACTGTTTCCCCAGGTTTCTTCTCGAATGCAGATGGCTTTTCCCTGGTTAACCTTGAGCCCAGCAAATACTTCAGCTACGGGGTCTCGCCAAAAATTATTGGAGAGGTAGGGCGAGTCTAGATGGGGCATGCTGTCTGAGAGAGAGAGAGAGAGAGAGAGAGAGAGAGAGAGAGAGAGAAACAGAGAGTGTTGCGGAAGACAGAAAGAATGGGAGAGATAGTAGATGGACACCCATATATTTTTGGACATATTCAACTCTTTTTTGCTGCTCCTGCTGCTGTTGCTGCTGCTGCTGCTGCTGCTGCTGTTGTTGTTGTTGTTGTTCTTCTTCTTCTTCTTCTTCTTCTTCTTCTTCTTTTTCTTCTTCTTCTCCTTGTTGTTGTTGTTGTCGTTGATGAAATTATTGCTGCTGCAGATTTTTTTTATTTCGTCCTTCTAACATTCAAACTTTACCTACTCATTTTGTTCCCCATTTCTCGGTGTATCAGAACATGACCTTGAGTTTCTACGACGTCAACACCTCCACTCACGACTGCGACGACTTCAGCGTGGAGATTCAGGACAACGGTTTCTTCAAGAACGACTACAACCGCGTCGCCATCCTCTGCTTTCCGGAGAGGTTAGTTCCCCTGGATTTATAGCGATTTTTAAGAAATAAATTGATGGGGTACTGTCATATTATGTTTGTATTGCTTTTAAATAATTAGTTCATATTAGTTGCCGGTTATTCACCTAATAAATTTCGTAATATGTACTAAAAAGTTCATATTTATCCACAGAGACCTGAAGACTTACGCTTTCCATGGAATTTTTCTTCTTGTAATTTCTTTATAATTAGTGTTGTCTTAACCATAATGTTATAAATAATATTTTGGCATTATTACGTGTGTTCGATTGTTTAGCGTCAAAATTAGGTAATCTCACGAACTAAGTTATAAATAATATTTTGGCATTATTACGTGTGTTCGATTGTTTAGCGTCAAAATTAGGTAATCTCACGAACTAGTCACAAGGCTAACGCTTTATAATTAAACGCAATTCTATTTACGGTTTTCGGAAATGATCACATCTCCCTCTCTCTCTCTCTCTCTCCCCACTCTCTCTCTGTCTGTCTTTCTCTCTCTCACTCTCTGTTTCTCCCTCCCCCCCCCTCTCTCTCTGTGTTGCTCCCCCTGCCCGCAGCATCCAGACGTACACGCTGTCCAGTACCAAGGGCTTCCACGTCATCATCAGGACAGGCAAGAATCCACTCACCGGTCAGATCAGCGCCAGATTCACCACGCCCTCTCCGGCAGGTAGGTTTCTCTTTGTTGTTATATTGCGGATGGATTCCAAGACTAAAGTCTGACGATTTTAAGTTGAAATTAAGTTTGGGTTTGTTGTTAAGCGTCCGACGGCAGCTCTATATATTTGTTATTATAGGAGATATTGTGGATGGGTTTCAAGACTAACGATTTTTAAGTTTTAAGTTGAGATTAAGTTTTGGTTTGTTGTTTAGAGTCCAACGTCAGCTCTATATATTTATTATTATAGGCGATATTGTGGATGGGTTCCAAGACTTAAGTCTGACGATTTTAAGTTGGGATTAAGTTTGGGTTTGTTGTTAAGCGTCTAACGTCAGCTCTATATATTTATTATTAATTTAGGCGATATTGTGGATGGATTCCAAGACTAAAGTCTGACGATTTTAAGTTGAAATTAAGTTTGGGTTTGTTGTTAAGCGTCTAACGTCAGGTCTATATATTTGTTATTATAGGAGATATTGTGGATGGGTTCCAAGACTTAAGTCTGACGATTTTAAGTTGAGATTAAGTTTGGGTTTGTTGTTTAGAGTCCAACGTCATCTCTATATATTATAGATGGTATTGTGGATGGGTTCCAAGACTGAAGTCTGACGATTTTTTAGGTTTTAAGTTGAGATTAAGTTTGGTTTTGTTGTTTAGAGTCCAACTTTGACTCTATATTGGCTATATTGTGGACAAGTCACAAGAATAACGTCTGACAATTTAGGTTTGAGATTAATTTTGAATTAGTTGTTAACCGTCCAATTTTGACTCTGTATAGGCTATATTGTCGACCGATAAAAAACTACCGTCTAAAACTTTAAGGTTTGAGTAGGAAATTAAGTTTCTTGTTAATTGTCCAACATTAGCGCTATTATAGTTATAATTTTCCCCACATCTTAAACGGCCTTCGATGCTTTTTAAATATTAGTAACTAAAAAAGTAAAATTTCCAATCGTGTCTGATTCATCGTATTTACATCTCAATTAGTCCTATATATCTTCGCATAGCGCTGCAGGCCCAACCTTTTGTGTAGGACCCAGAGGCTTAAAATCAATATCATTCATACGTTTCAGCAATCTGAACAAAAATTATGTTCTTTCTCTCTCCCCCCCCTCCCCCCACCTCCCCCATCCCAGGGTTCCATGTAACCAGCCAGCTGTTGTACTCTGTGTGACCGACAAGCACACCGCCTGCAGAGACAGATCCTTGATGTTAACCCTCACACGATGATGACTACGACTTCAGGAATTTTAGATTTCTCCTGAACTTATAATATATTATGGCCAAAATAATTTTTGTAAAATTAAAATTTTGACATGGGGTGTTTCATTAACTTTCCCCAAAACATAGTTTGTGATTTACATTTTTAGAAACGGTAAAACGACAACTTCGGTTTTTTCTCTTAAACTGAACGCTTAAAAGTTATGATGCTCGTAAATTTATGATGTAATTATTCCACACAGAGTGGAAATATTATTGAAGTAGATGTAGCGTTTTTATAGATGTATAAATCCCTGAAGAATGTGGGGAACTGTATAGTTTTTGTATTTATTGTTAACTGTTTGTTCTACCTCATTGTGTGAAAAAATTCAACCTTTTATAATGATGTTTACACAGTATAAACAAAATTATACTTTCATCACTGTTACAGAGTATTGCATTTTTTATTGTTAGACTTCAATGTTGGCTGTTTACAAAAAGTGCAATGAACATCAAAACAATTGTAAAACAAAAGTAACATAATTATCTAATCTTTATACATTTGTCAGACAAAAAATGTTTATGTAAAATTATATTTTTTATACATTAATAATATTAAAAAACAATAACCTAAATATCTACCATTTATACACCCATGAACAGTTCTAACGTATAATATATAGCTTTTGCAATTCAGTAATAATTGATAAGTAGATAGGTGTGTCTTTTTACAGTTTCTGTTCATTTATGCAAGTTTATTCTCGTCACTGAGATAACAAAGTCACGTATCTAATTTGTTTCGTAGATTTGAGATAATTGAAAAAAGATTTATGCATCTGTTACTAATTACAAATCTCTTGTATCTCTTTAGTTGAATAAAACAAATCGAATGTCTTTACTTTAACTCCACTATGATTTAGCTAGGCCTACTAATCTAACCAACAGAATAATAATTATGTTAATATAAAAATGTACATATCTAAGATACGCGATTCTGATAACCCAGTGACGTATTACGTTACGTTGATCTTCTCTCTATGGAAAACAACGGAATAAGAAGATGTCCTGTTCTATTATATTATTTTTGTAAAACCAATAAAGACTCGTTCATGCACTTCAGAACAAAATCGTGTTGTTTGTTTTGCATCATACTATTGTTGCATGTGCTGACAAAATTAATGTTGGTGTATGAATGGTTCTGGTAATTATCTACAGTGTTGGAAGAATTCATTTTCTCCTATAATTATTAAGCTTAATCACTGTTTTGTGGACACAAAAATGAAAAAAAGAGACATTTCTTAGCAAACAATTGTCCATAACCATGGAACTGCAGTGGATAAATTTGAAATATTTTTGCTTTAATTTAAACCACTAAAATGTAGTATCGATTGGTTATTAAACAGTATGAAATTAATTTTGAAAATTATAGAAATTTCAATTTTAAAAAATCCAAAGCCAACATGTGCAAGAATAAGTTCTGTTGTTGATCAAAATCAAGATGTGTATGATGACGGTGATGATGATGATGATGATGATGATGATGATGATGATGATGATGATGATGATGATGATGATGATGATGATGATGATGATGATGATGATGATGATGATAATGATGATGATGATGATGATGATGATGATAAAAGCTAACATGTGCAAGAATAAGTTCTGTTGTTGATGAAAATCAAGACGTTTATAATGATGGTGTTGATGATGATGATGATGATGATGATGATGATGATGATGATGATGATGATGATGATGATGATGATGATGATGATAATGATGATATTGATGTTGATGATGATGTTGATTATAATGATGATCATGATGATGATGATGATGGTGATGGTGGTTGTGATGATGATAATGATAATGATGATGATGATGATGATGGTGATGATGATGATGATGATGATGATGATGATGATGATGATGTTGATGGTGATGATGATGATGATAAACAGGTAGGTTAACATGCTAATCCACATGAGATAAAAAAGCAACAAATTTTCCATAAATCATCTGAGTCTTGGGTGAGGATAATAATGGACATCATTGGACTAGTAATCATCATCGAATGAAGATGAATTTAAAGAAATAAAGAAGAAAAGAAGATGTAAACTATCAGATGTTGTAGCAACTAGATTCACACATAATTGTTATCAAAGAAAAATAAAAGAGTACAAATTTAATGTCAAGTGAACATCGCGTTTCCCAACGCATAATATGTATAGTTCCAGGCATCTGAATGACACATAGTTGTGACATTTTCTGGGAAGACATGAAATAATGCTTAACAAGCAGACGCCTTACAGCGCCATCTTGTGTTACATTTTTTGCGCATTTCAAGATGCTCTCCCCGCACCGTTTAGCATTAAATATTTGTGCTTTTTGATGAGCTAATTTGAACCTCCTACTAAATGGGCATGATTCAAGGCTTCCAAAAATAGAAACGTAAACGAAATCACGTGATGGTTGTATTTTTTTGCAAAAAATCTGCTGATTGGGCTAGAGCATAAACCTATTGTAATAAAAATTATAACACTTTCGCACTAGCCGATTACAGGCATCACGTGACTTTTGTGAGAAAGAGTTCATAATATTATGTCCAACAAAGTCCCAGCACTCTCAGTGAAGTAATAGTCCTACTTATCATCAACGATAAACTGTACAAACATTAATTCTCTATAGTATTAAATTGCGTTAATGTTTGTTTTCCCTTTTCCACTAGCATACGTTTTCTCCAATATCAGGGCGGCATGATCTATCCCTCCTGCACTCCATTCGACGAAGGCGCCATGAAATCTGATAAAGAGAGAGAGACGTGATTGACCAACGCGTTGTTATTCCTCGATAAAACTTGAAAACATAAATAATTATAATTTAAAGAATACATTTAAAAAAAGTTGAATGGTTAATAATAATGATAATAATAATAGTCATGATGATGATGATGATGATGATGATGATGATGATGATGATGATGATGGTGATAATAATGATGATGATGGTGATGATGGTGGTGATGATCATCATCATCATCATAATAATAATAATAATAATAATAATAATAATAATAATAATAATAATAATAATAATAA
>RQTK01000007.1:327527-362499 GCA_003991915.1 Elysia chlorotica
CGGGATGATGGACCATTGTCCAATAAGTAGATTTCAAAATAAGCAGATTTTAAATAACTGTCGATTCTCTGTTAAAAAATAATAATATACACTGAAACAGTGATGTATTGGGATGAGAAGTGAAAGTGAGGACTACATAAAACGACATACATATCTTGATGTATTAATGAACTATTCAGGGAGAACTGCGGGATACCATACATGTGTGTCTACTGGTTACATCATTATCTGAAATAGGATGTGCCTGTATACATTGATTATACACGGTCCATTCAAATATCCCCAAACCCATCATGGCTGTTGGGTCCTGTCAGGTCTCTACATCAAGAACGGAAACGAACAGAGTTTTGATAGAGCGATAGAGAAAAGCTTTATGTGTTCAAAGTCAGCAAAAAGAAGAAAAAGAAGAAGAAGAAGAAGAAGAAGAAGAAGAAGAAGAAGAAGAAGAAGAAGAAGAAGAAGAAGAAGAAGAAGAAGAAGAAGAAGAAGAAGAAGAAGAAGAAGAAGAAGAAGAAGAAGAAGAAGAAGAAGAAGAAGAGATTACATAGATCAGAATAAGGCAGCCTATGAAACCAAATCAGTTTAATTAAACGTTAGTCAAAGGGGTAAAATCTAGTATTTTAGATAAACAGAGAGATCAAGAGAGTCAACCAGAGAAAGGGATATGTCGCTATAAACCAAAGAAAATAGTGGAAAATATAGTCTCCAGTCATTAAATCAAGCGATTTCAAATAGTTGGAAAAAAATAGCTGAACAAGAACCATAACTGTTTAATACATAATTTTATGGTAAAAAAGCGGAGGATTGTCCCCCTTGGAGTCGTTCTTTAAACTGAAAGAACATAATATTAGGATGCATGAGTAAACACTCGAGATTAGAATTGACTAGAGTATGTTGGTTTATTTAAGCCCAACGTCAGGAGCAGGGCTGTCTAGTAGGTGGGTTCTAAGACCAACGTCCGACAAGTTTATGTTCTGTCAGACAATGCGTGAATATTTTGACTTCACATTAGACTCACACAAACTTCTCCCGTAAAAGATGAGATCGGACACATTTCCCTATCGTGGATTGTGAACCAGAGACTTGCCCATTGGGAGACCAACAGTATACCACTTATAGTATACCATGTCGCCCTCTAAGTTAAATTGTAGGCGGGGTGGGACTAGGGAAAGTAGATATGTGAGCTAAGACTAACGTTCAAATATGTACTTGATAAATGAATGAATGAATACTCGTCCGATCTAACCATTGAAAGTCTTTGGTTTGGCTGTGGGCGCCTCATCGATCACCCTGCCCACATTGGCACGTCAGGTTTACGAAGTGATTGGTTTGATACAAGTGGCGCAGAGTTATCTTCTCTTAGTTCGCTTTTTTCCCTTTTTTCCCGCATCTTCTTACGTACTGGTTGTAAGAACAAGCTGTAAGTGAAACAGAGCCAGTTCATTGTTATCTGGACGTTGCGCTATCTGTGACCAGTGGTAGGCCTACATTATTTTCTTATGTTATAAATTCCCACTTTTAATTAAAAAAAAACATAGAGGTAGGTTCTCGGATATTTCAATGTGATGGTAAGAATTCGATCTTTCAAGGAAGATTTATCCGGGAATAAAAGTTAGAAAATTAAACGAGTCATTACTAGTATTGGAGAGTGACATTATTTTCAATAATGTCTCTATGGTATTGGCTCAGAATGTTTTTTTAAATATGACTTAGGTACGATGTTGAATCACCCCCTTCTATTATCTGTCGCATAAATTCGTTGAATGTTAGTTGTGCATAATTATGAATAAGTGGAACTACTTTTTTCATTGGATTTTTTTTACATCTCTGGTGCTGACGTGTGTAGGCTGAAAACAAATTAATACTCTCTAATAATTCTTCTATTCTAATTATAGTAAGAAAATAAAAGTAAAAGGACATTGTTACCCTTAGGATTCTCATTGCCTGTACTTTTGGAGACTTGAATGCATAATATTTTATCGAAAGAATGTGCATAAATTTTGATAATAAAACTTAGTCGCTTGGCACCAAAACTGTTGCTCTGCCAAATCGAAAAGATATGTTTATCAATCTATTAGAAAAATTAAAAGGTAACGGCTGTAAGAATTTTTGTTTATTCAAACCTTGATTAATAAATAAATTATATAATATGTTTTCTACTATATTATTTGAGTTTATACATTTAAAAAATCAAACAAACATGAAAATAAAAAGTTGAACCAAAATAATGTTTGGCTTTCGGTTTAAGTATTCTGTAAGTAACACAGTTTCTAAAATATTTCAGTGTATTCAAAGTTACCTCAGTTTATTTCTGTATCTTACAAATATTAAAACTATTCTATTATAATTTTATTCAGATAGTTCCGCCCCCCCCCCATTTTCTCACATGAAAACACACACACACACCCATACATACGCACACACATTCCAGAAAGCTTTCTCCTCCCACCAGATTGAAACTAAAAAAAGAGACTTAACGAATAGAAACCATCACTAACCCAACCCCCCGAGGATGCAAACCCGGCCCTATCTAAGCCTGACGCTGGCTCAGCTCTCCCTGATTCTCCTGGTCCTGCTACACATAGGGCTCGCACTGGGATCCGAACCCAGGCGCTGTCGCAAGAATGGCAAAAACACTAGCGACTGCGTTCACAGGCGACGGAGGCCGGGTGAGAGACGGAAGGAAGATACGCTGAGTTTTTGAGTTTGTTGTTTAGCATCCAACGTCAGCATTTTAGTTTTAGGCTTTACTGTGGACTAACCCCAAGACTAACGTCTGACAGTTTTACATGTTGCCACACAGAGACAGTGCAAAGATAACATAAAACCTCACTCAGCCGGTCACGTTATACTGCCGTAAGGTACGTTAGTCGATTTTTTTTCATCAAGTGAAAGACAGTGCAAAAAAACAAAAATTATCTTGATGTTGAATTGTACTGAGCGAGTCCTGTTATTTTAGTCAATAAAATAAATAAATACATATTGAAAATTAATAATGTTGGATCAGGCTTCAGGTCCATACATCATTACATTAAATCACATTGAAATACCAGGGGATACATCTTGATAAATGTAAACATGCAATATATCTTTCCTATGTATGTCTGTCTGCCTGTCTGCCTGTCTCTCTCTCTCTCTCTCTCTCTCTCTCTCTCTCTCTCTATCTCTCTATCTATCTATCTATCTATCTATCTATCTATCTATCTATCTATCTATCTATCTATCTATCTATCTATCTATCTATCTATCTATCTACCTATCTCTTTCTTTCTGTGTCTCTGTGTTTATCTGTATCTCTCTCACTCTCGCTTTCTTTCACTTTTTCTCCCTCTATCTCTCCCTTTGTCTCTCTCTCTCTCTCTCTCTCTCTCTCTCTCTCTCTCTCACTCTCGCTTTCTTTCACTTTTTCTCCCTCTATCTCTCCCTTTGTCTCTCTCTCTCTCTCTCTCTCTCTTTCTTTGTCTCTGTCTGTCTGTATGCATATTTCTCTCTCCGTTTCTCTCCCCTTTTCTCTCCCGCTTTCTTTGTCTCTATCTCTCTGTCTCTCTCTCTCTCTCTCTCTCTCTCTCTCTCTCTCTCTCTCTCTCTCTCTCTCTCTCTCTCTTTCGTTCCCATTCAAATGTGATCTAGACACTTCACATAAAAAGTGCCCTCAAATTTTTTCAAAACCTTTTATTTATAGAAATTCTCCATTAAACCTAAAAGTTAACCCCTTATGTTTTAAATAAGATGATGGTGTTGCTTACAATATATAAATATAGAAAAGCAGTTTATAACATGAATCATTTCATATATTTACTGATACTTTAATAATTACACTGACAGTAAAGTCAGTACACCTGGCATGGTGGACCTGGTCATAACTAACACAGGTGATTGATGAATGTTCCGGCATCATCAAAAAATCACTTAAAATAACAATAGTACGGGACATTGCCTGGTCTAAAACTAGTACATTTAGTTTTGAAATTATTCACTAAATCTTCTTCTTTAAAGTGATTCTGAGAAGTATCCACCTTTTATGCAGTGCATAGACTACAACAGCGTAATTTTTTTTAAATTGCAAACATTGCATTTATATCTTTCTCTTAGTCAGAGCTTAAGTTAACGTACTCACAATCACTCCATATTTCAAGGCTGGATACAGGTTTTTCAGCATCATTTTAAAATCGTACAGCAATGGGATTCTATCGTAAAAATCACAATCCATTACACCTCCTACTTTAGTCTTAATTTTGAGGTATCCTTTATCGACAGAAAAAAAAATTGACTTGACATATGAATTAGTTGCTATTTATATCATTATAAGAAGTGTTTAGATCACGTGGTTCAGCTCGTTATTCATCATTATTGTTTTGTATCGCTACAGTGGCGCCATATTGGAAGAGGAAACCACGAATGGACAGAGTGAATGCCCGTGAAGCAGACTTCGTTAGACTCGACTGTGTGGTTCGGGGATTTCCAAAACCAAGCGTTTCCTGGAATCGCAATGGTCGCCAGCTTCCGCTGAATAACTCCGAAAAGGTTAGTCATTTAACATATTTTATTCTTTTTATGACTGACAGGATCTCTTCTCGTTAGATTCACCGTGTTTCATGAATATTTGCTTAATTTTAATTTACACAAATCTTTCCTTTGGTGATTATTATCTAGATGAGGGTATGAATATGATCTTGTCTTTGGAATCAATTTTATATTTATATGTTATATCATTGCCTTTAAGCCCTTTTAAGGGGCTTCTCTTAATCCTATGAAGGAATCTCTCTTTATCTTTCTCTCGTCCTTTATCTCTCTCTCTCTCTCTCTCTCTCTCACTAATCTGATGTATAGTGGTTCATTTAAAAATGCTTTGTAATTTTCAAATGATTAAGTAAGATTGTGTAGATAGGCAAAAAGCGAGGCGTGGTAGGTATCCAATTACTGATGAGTAAACGTGACTTGACCATTCAACAAGCACCTCAATTTTTGTATATCCCGCCCACGACTCCTATCGGTTGCTGTGTTATGGACATTTTTATATCCATCCCATCTTGTCAAATTCATCATGAGCTGACTATAGAAATGTCAAAAATTAAAAGCCAGGCAGTAAAAATAAATATATGTTCGTCCACTACCCATATTTGCCATATGCTGCCTGTTTGATTTATGAATGTGAACAGACATTTTAATGAACTTAGGTTTTCATAGCTGCAACGAAAAGCGTTGTTTATTTGCGGCATTAAAGTTTGGCATACGTTTTTCTGCCAACTACAATACGCGCAGTCCATAAAACTGGACAGAGGTGCACAACACATCGCAAAAACAAAGTAATAAATTTCGACATAAATACAAGCTTTGTGAACACCTGTTTTTATGGCTTCAACGTTCTAGTTTCGCAATTTCCAATACGGAGATGAAATGCAAAATCGATTAAGCATCGCTTGGTAGTGCAAAGGATTATGGAATAATAAAATGGCTTGACTCTTGTCTTTTGTATGTCTGTCTGTCTGTCAAACTCACAAAAAAAGAAACCCCTCCTGCCCATTATGGATAACCCCTTTAAGTGGCGAGTAGCGTCAAGTCCCTGGCGTTAATTTGATGCCCACACTGTTAAAACATGTGCATCTCATACTGACAACTGGAAAACCAGAGCAAACCCTATGTATTTAAAAGACAACATACATTATCTCCCACGATGTCAGCTAACAGAATTTTTCGACAACAGGACATGGGTAACTAGATGCACACATCTACAAATTAAAGATAAGCAACTCTCCTTTCTGTGCATGCGAAAACTTCCCTCAAACTTCAGAACATGTCCTCATGGCATGCTACTCTTATTCCCAGCTCAGGCAAACAATATGGCCTTCAGATACAACACTGAAGAAAAAATTATGGGGTGCCCTGGAAACCCTAAACAGACTGCCTCTTACATCGAGGAGGCAGTCTGAAAATTTAAAAGATTTAGGCATATTGAAAATGAACGCAGAAGAAAAAGATTTAGCCTGGACAAGTGTTAAGCTTTTTTCACCAGGACTGTTATGGATATTGTTTGTAGTCATATAGATTTTCTAGATCTCAAGCAAAATTATAGTACTTCACTTGCTTAACTGATGACATGACGGAAAGTAGGGCCTGTAAACTATGAAAATTATAGGAGCAGGTGAAGTACTATAAAAAAAATACATAGAAACTGCGTCTTAATTACTGAATAAATATAGATCAGTTCTGAAAGACTCGATTTAAATCTATAACTAATTAGGATATATGATTATAGATTTACAATAAACTGGAACATAGATAAATCGAGACTTTAAAATGTGATCTAGATCTAGATTTAGTATAGATCTAGATCTAGAATAATTTTCTTGTGTCTAGATTTATACAGTGTATATTTATATACTAAATTTAATCCAGATCTATATCTAGATACGATTTGATCCATATCGAGGCCTACTTTCGCCATCAGGGCGAAGCATCAGTAAATTTTTTTTCTTGCGTATGTTTAGTATGTCTAAATACAATCTAGATCGTTTTTATTCTAGATGTGAAGCTAATAATTGTTGGCGTTCTCTGACTAATAATGGTATCGCCTAAAAAGTGTTGCCAGCACAGATAAGATTGATTGTTTCATGTTTATCCTCCAGGCGCGGAGAGATTTGAAACAAAAATACTGGAAATTATGGTTCCCGTCCAATAATTAAAACTTGAGTATAAAATGACATCCATCAATCGAAATCCTCATCGAGATTATTCTTGAAGTGTAAATTATCAATTCCTATATATTTCGATGTCAGAGACTTTTGTGAGCGAACATGTCTACAATGCTCAGATTCCTCAAAACAGATGTCCCTAGAATTAGACACATTATGGGTCTTTTTATACATCATGCAAAATTCCACTGCCTCGCAGCAAACTCAAATGCAGAAAAACGCCCCATAAAAGCCCCCATTAGTATATAATATATTTGTGACGTTTGTAAACACTATGACATTATTACCAAATGCCATTGCAAAAAGCGCAATTTTAAAAATTATTTTGGCATTATTAATTTTTTATATCGCATTCAGCTTATTTTTTTAAATAATGAAATAGAGACAATTTGATAACCTTCTCATTATCATTACCATTAATTTATATATCCGCCCTTAACATGGGACTTAATGCTGTAGATTTTACTTTTTGTTTTATCAAGTAATCAAAATAGTTATACAACTTCCAATTTGAAAAAAAAAAATTAAGCAGTACAAGTGTCTTCATTATCAAATTATCATGCCAAACTTGAAATAGTTCTATTTTGCGGAAGACCTTTCTGTACTTAACATGGGCTATAATTGACAGCGCTGCAAATCAGGGTAAACAAAAAAACAAAACAAAGCAAACAATAAAAGCTGTTTCTAAATCAGAAAGGTCACCTGCTGGTTAAAATGTCTCTGTTGAATTGGAAAACAATGGACGTTGTTTTTCTTTTACATCCTTCAGCAATCATTAAAAACCAAACGACTGTGCAAAAAAACTGGTCAAATAAAAAAAAAATAATGAATAGTAAAAAGAGAAGTATGTATGTGAGTAGATTAGAGAAAGCACAGTTAAAACGGTTTTGTTGTTTAAAAACGAATACTTTCTCCTTTTTTACAGGTTTAACACAATTTTGTTTGAAATCTCAAGGTTGTTTTACATCCATGATGTTTGCACTTGTTTGCAAGGTATTCAGATTTCTGAACCCAATCAATATTGCACACTTCCACTTTGAATAAAAAGTTACTACCATAGAGGATAATTTTGTTTACCAGAAGCAACTGGATACATTTTTTCAACAGGGATCATAAAGATAATTCCTATGCTCTTTGCATATAAAAGATGACAGAACTGAACTTTGCCAACTAGATCAGATCAGATGGGCCTATATGTGGTAAGGGAACCAAGGCCAAATCCACCCCCTCCCCTTTTGCAACATTCTATAAATGGAAGATGTTTCTTGTAACATTATTTGCGTGCTATTATCAGGGATGGGTGGAAAAATCAACATCGACTCTATTTTTTAAAAGCCTTTAACAAGATTTATCGCACTATTTTTTGCCCGTTTTCTATTTCACAATCGTATAATTTTATGTTTTTCTTAATAAATAACACAAACAGAGGTTATGCTGTAGAAGTAATTATCCAATATAAAAGTATCGCCTAGGTTTATGCGGTTTATTAGTAAATAAACAAACTTATACATTAGGAACAACAGGTCTAGCAAAAAAAAAAAAAGAAAAACCAAAGAGAATTAGGGAAAAAAGTAAAGTGGAGTAAACAGTTATACCACTATAGATAGTTCACCCCTTCCCCTTTCCTTGTGCTTTAGAAACCACTAAAATCTCATTTCCAATATAACGATGCTGTGCCTTCAACTGAACCGAGGTTGATGTATGCATTCCAACTTGTTTTCATCATGAACCTAAGATATCTCAGCAGTTTGTCAAAACTTCAAAAGAGTCTAATGAGCAAGTTCTGAAGTCTCGCTTGACTCACCCCACACGACGTAGTAGCGCTATTTATAGCATCGCTTTCGCTCAAAAGGCGAGTGGAACAAGCTATTGCAATGCTCATGTTTTACGAACGAATGGATAAAGAGAAGACTTGTGTACTGATGGGCAAAAAACTCACAACCAGTAGACAAAGTTAATGACGGACATGAGAGGGTGTACGGACTGGGACCAGAAACTGTTAAACCTATGTTGGTACACCATCTAGTGACCTATATTTGGTATAGCGGGCGAAATAAATGGAACGATTCCTCTGCCATAAAAGTCAGAGACCGGTGATGATGATCGGTTTTCCCCTAGGTTTAAAAGGAGGGAAAGATTTAAGGCAGTTTCCTAAGACTGGTTTAGTAGTCAATGGTGTTACATTGTTGCCTTTCCTCGTCATTTCAAATTTTCACTGTTCCATAAAACCCTTGTGGCAAACACATGATCACTCTTAAACGTTTAAATGAAATTACAATAGAGCGAAAATATAGGGCAAACATTTCTAAACCCATTAAAGTTACAGTCGTTAATTTGTGTAGACCTAATTAACATTCTAAATCGAAACTTCATCCGATGAGAATCATCAAAGAAAGTGCACATAGGCTGAACATCGAAATAGCTTGAAAATCGGAATTCTGGATATTCATCAGTAAACTATCTGATTGTTTACACTGTATAAACGATTACATGATTTCATTTTTGTTGAAAAAGATCAGATGGGGACGAGAGGGTCCAAAGGTAGAGCGCGTGGCTTATAATCTGTAAGTTGCCAGTTCGAACTCTGCTTGGGCGCTTTTTTCATTTTTTTTCTAATGGTTGTTGTCATAATAATGTGACCAAAAGGCCCAAAAGAGTACTCTTTAGGTAACAGAGACGACAGGTTCTAAGTCCAAGGTAACGTAAGAATGTTAATATGTGTTAGACAAGAGCTCTGTGCTAAGAGCGTGGTTTCACGGCACAAGCCTTAGCTGGTGCCCTTGTCACCGTATATGATTCTCCTGGAAACTTAGGTGATTCTTAATTTCTTTAGTTACAAATATTTTAAGTATAAGGTATGTGTCTAATTTTTTTAAAATTCGGAATTAGATCCGATGTACCGAGAGATAGAAACAGCTTTAATAAAATTAAAGTAAGTCATTTTTTTAAAAAAGGTTTAAAACTACGATTAATGGAAAATTGAATGAGAAGAAAACAAAAATTGGATACCGCAGTAGAAAACGGCCACAACTTACTCGGTGGAGGTCTTTGTCATTTAAAATAATCTGTAATAAAATTAAGGCAAATCTTGTTATTAATGATAAAGTGTTTGTGTGTGTGTGTGTGTGTGTGGGGGGGGTCTGACACTAGAACAGACTCTTAATCGGAAGGGTGCAGGTTCGATTCCGGAGAATATCAAAGGAGGTCTACGTAATGGTACAGCCTTTAATTGAATGTTTTCTTTGCCTGTTTGATATTTTGTAGATATTTTTATCTTATTTTTTATACAAGATCAAGATATTCATTATAATTTTTATTTTCTCTATTTTAAAAATGTTCGTGTACGAACATAATCTGTTATCAGAGAAACGTCTAAATACAACGTTGGGATTTTATTGAGGGCTAAAGTAGCTTTTTAGATCACTTTATTTATTTTTCGTAAAAAAGATTCTTTTAATCTGTACATTGTGCGACAAGAAAAACAAGAAGATAACGGGTAGTCTTAATATTTTTGCTTTAACATTAATCACCCACTAACTTCAAGGTTGGTAATAATGAACAATCAAATGTGTTTTACGCTACAGAATCATTTGAAATGCGTTTTGCAACCGAACTTGTTGGCAAGGACGTAACAGGTACCATAAGATGAGGGCGAGAGATAGAGAAAAGAGAGGGATAAATATTGCGAGAGGAGAAAGAGAAAACGAAAGAGAGATAAAGAGAGGCGCACATGCAGCTAGAAAGAGAGAGAAGAGAGAGAGAGAGAGAGAGAGAGAGAGAGAGAGAGAGAGAGAGAGAGAGAGAGAGAGAGAGAGAGAGAGAGAGGGAGAGAGAGAGAGAGAGGGAGAGGGGAGACGGGGTGGGGAAAGAAATGCAAGAAAGTAAATAAATTATCTCTCTGAGCAAGGGGGTACCTGCTCGAGGCTTGGACCCCGTAGCTTAACCGACACCCACATTGCTCTACAACTCTACAGTCATGCTTGTGTTCTTCTCTATGCGTAGGGAACCAACGAGCAGCCGTTAAATAATGACAGATGTTACGACTTTCATGCGCTTAACCTCATAACTATCCTGGTGTGGGTTTCAAACAAACCTTTCATTCGTTCCTTATTTTGGGACCACAAGTAGAATCTCCGTCCTAATGAACAGGAGTAAAGAGGGTAGTATGGTGAAAGAAAATAAGGTTTTAACAACAATAATTGATGTGTATATGTCCTCCTAAGACATTCATTTTACAACATTGAACCTCTGTAGATGCCAATTTGTTCGGATATGTCGACAGAAAACATCCTTTATGTTCTAATTAATTATGGGGCGGGGATAACACTTTGCAGACAAGAACGAAACAATAACACAGATTTATATTCTCAAAAGCCATGCGTTTAGCAGTTGGCAGCAAATGGTAAATAATTTTGGGAAATGTGAATTATATGTCTCAAACAAGTTCGTTCTCTTATGAATGCAACAAAAATTAAACCAAATGCTTTTGATTCTCTCACTATGCATTTCTTTAGGATTTCTTAGTAATCAATAAGATATTAATGAGATATTTTTTAGATGCTACGATTATAATGGTGAACTGAATCTCTGCTCGACTTTTTTCTTCTATGTTTGCTGCTCAATGGAATTCAAGCATATTAAGAGCTATGCACTTTTCTCACACTATATAAACTATCAATCTCTCAAGCATCAAATCAAGAAAAATATTGAGTGCAAATACAATCCCATGTTTACACAACACGCTGCATATTGATAGAGAGACAGTTAATCCTGATAATCTGAACATGGAGTCTTCTTCATAAAAACTTTGAACCTTTGATAGAGGTGCTCAAACAAAGAAAGAAAGATGTAAGGAAAAACATAAAACGGGACAGAAAATGAACAACAGGAAATCGAGTTCCTGTTGTGTAAATCGCTGTTTCCATACTAATCCGGCTTAGCTACCAAAGATCACAAGCATTTTAACGATTTATTGTTGTTATGCATCCCCATAGTTTCCATATAATCGAGATTTAGGATCATAAGTAGCACTTTGATGTAAACTACTCTTAAGCTATAAGAATAAGAAGGCTTAAGACGAGAAGTAAGATATCGTGAAGTTGTGCTTACCACCCCTAGTCCTCAGTGATATAAATCTCGATATTTGTTGCACTGATCGAACCCCATTTTGATGTGTGTTCTGCTGTAACAAAAATAATGCTAATGTTGTCTTTGTATTAGTATATTCGGAGGATGTTTTTATCTGAACTGTGAAGACGTGTTCTCAATAAGGAAAAAAATTAATACGTAACGGTAGGGAATGTGCCCGCATGTGTGATTGTGGATTGTTAATCCTATAAATCCTTCCTAAACGAATTTTCTCGTTCTAAAGAATGTTTCTTGTACAAAACAAAACGATGGGTTTCGAGTCAAGGTCGTAGAAACAATAAACCTTTACATTGGTGGTTATTATTTGGTAAACAACGTTCAAAGACATTAATGATGCTTCAAACATCCACTGGCAAGTCTTTAAAGTTAATGCGTGAGCAATGCTGATACGTTGTCTGATATCACATTGAAAATTTCATGTGATCATAGGCATTTTAAAGAGATATCATCATGGCCATCTTTTTATTTCAAAGCAAATCACCATATCATCGCACCATTCACTACAGCTATATTTTGTCTTTAATCTTTACCAAAGCTGGGATTCGATGATTGAACTAAAAGCTGTGAGACGATATAAGCGTATTACCAATAACGCGATATCATCAGTCAGCTCTGATTAATCGGCCAGGAATCTCCTCCATAAGAAAGCCAATGAGCTCAAAATCTGTTTAAAATGAAAACAACACGGTTGCTGCGTTCAACGTTCTGGCTGAGTGGGTGCTGAGCAACCTACTGGAGCTGGAAACGCTGAAACACTGGCATGTGAAAACATTGCTTTATAGAATAGTAATATAAGCACAAAAATAAGCACATCATTTACAAAAATATCATTACATCACAAACAGACAAAAACTATTTTTTACATTGCTTTAAATCTTTTGTGAAAGGATAGATCTAAGTGAAATAGATAGACAAAAGTAATGCAAAAACCGAAGCAAATGGCGATGATGAATAGATGACTGCGAGACGTGTGCAACAAACATCAACATACTTTACGGGCGTATTTCAGTGAAATCTTAATTTTGCCTTGAATTTTTTACCTTTTCTTTGCCACTCTTAACAAAACTTGCTAATCTTTTGAAACATGCCTTGCTTTGGAAACCTGTATAACAATCTAAAATTGTTTATCGTATGAAGTATACGTTTTCCCTGGATCGGGCCAACATCAGCTTGAGCCGCGCTAAATGCAACAGGACATTCAACTGAGGATCCGGGAAACCACGAAACCCACATCCAAAACGTGTGATCAACATCTAAAAACGCGTGGGACATCCGTATCACAAAAACTGAACATTTTTAACGCCTACAACGTCACGCCTAAAGACTAATTTTGTCACCTGTCGAGCGATAGACTTAACAGACCCAATGGCTTTGCACCTCTAAGGACCAGATTGTATAGAAGTCAATGATCTGGCTTGTTGTAAGCCTCTAATCAAGAGAGCTAATATGTAACCAACCAGCCTTCATTCCAAGTTGAGAATCTAAAAAAAAGAAGAAAAACATTCCCTTGACTCAAAATGTTTGGCCAGACAAGTGTATGTAATTTTATAAATGTATATTATAATTTCATTTTATCTAAATATAAATTGTCCATTCTTTGCTGTAAATTTTAATTTTAATAGTAAGTTACATTGTTTGATTGCCCATATACTTTACATAATATCAGTACCTACCAATGTTCCGTCATCTAATATAACTTTTTTCAACGATCTATTCTTGGAGTTTGATACCACGACCCCAGAACCTATTAAAATAGTAATAATTGCTTAAAAAAGGTTTCTTTAAAAGTAAAAAAAAAACTTCAAATCCACTTAGTCACGTCAAAGAAATCAGAGAACCGACTAATGTTAATTATTAATGGTGTGGGATCTCGTAACAAGGACGGAGGTATAGCCGCGGAGCCCCAAATTGGCACGATCGATTCTGTTGCAGACATCGATATTCTTTTCCTTTAAACTAATTCACTTCCTAATTCTAGAATTTAATCGTTCTCCTGTTACATTTGTCTAAAGTTGACAAACATTTCTCTACGATTTATCAATGTTTTTTCTTTATTTATAGTTCATTATTGGTGTTAAAATTTGACACTGTGATAAGTAATCTATCTTTCTGTCTATCTATCTCTCTATCTATCTATCTATCTATCTATCTATCTATCTATCTATCTATCTATCTATCTATCTATCTATCTATCTATCTATCTATCTATCTATCTATCTATCTATCTATCTATCTATTTGTCTACCTAACTATCTACATATCTATCGTTCTATCCATCTATATTTTTCTCGCTATCTATCATTCTATACATCTGGCTATGTAACTATCAATTATTATGACCTTTAGGCATATGATTGATCTTAACTTTTCACACACAATTTTAAGTTGCGTGATAATCTTGGAACCCCTGTTCTCCTGCGCTGACATGATTGATAAGTTAACTTTTAGTTGTTTATTATTTCTTAAAGAATGACTGATAAGGATTATTAGCTGACTGATCTGACTTTAATTAAAACGTACAACTCTGAGAAAATCCTTTATAAGCAATCATGCATTCCAATTCATCTTTGAGGCAATTTTTTTTTAAAGATTTATGATAAGCGATGCTCATTATAACCAGCTTCAAGCACTCATTAAGATTATTACAAGAAAGAAAAATAACAAAAACAATTTTTAAGAATAAAATAATATCTGAGAAACGGATAATCTGTGGACGTTTTGAGATTACTAAACATACAAACTAAAACGGAACTTTAGGCTTTCTGATAGCTTTTTAAGTAGAGTGAAGTCGATATAAAAAGCCAAGTGTAATAAGGAGAAAGTGAATTAAAAACATTCTTGAAAAATAAAATATGCAAGCTACCGCGACGTTGCCCTTACGGCCTAATAAATTATTAATCCAGCAAGGCATGTTGCAAAAAGTTGTAAATAATCATTAAAAAAGAAAAAAAATTGCGTTTGTCTCGGAGTTTCGAAAGGGCATGTCGTTTAGTTATTCTAATACTGTCAGATGAGACAGGTATTAATTTGCAATACTAAAATGACAAAAATGAGCTCTTACAGTTACATAAGGATTTAGATATTATGTGTTTGGTAGTTGAACATATTTCAAGAGTAAAAGTGTGACATTGCGTACGCATAGACTAATCCTTAGTTGTGTTAACCAAATCGGCTGTTACCGACTTAGAGAAACTACTAGAAACTACTCAAAGTTAATTAGCATTTCCCCATTAGCTCGCACACATTTTGTGTGGGTTGAGACGCTCTATACTGGCACCTTTTTGTATTGATTTACACATCTTCCGTTTCAAAGTTATAAAGTTGTGCGATGTGAAACGGTTAAGAAGAAAGGATGGCGAGTAATGTTCTTCTAATGACCTTCTTTGGTAGGCCTAGAGATTTCTAGATATGTGCTTTGTTTATATAATAGCAGATCTAGGTTTAGTGGGAGAAGATTGCTTGATGTTTTTTTGTAGGGAGAGGAGCGTTTATACTTCTGATTATGTTGTAACATGTTGTCACACTGAGTGCTGCTATTTTGCTGTTGTTGAGATCTATTAGAGATCTAGATAAATATTAATTTCCGATTTAGATCTAGACATTCTTGAGCTACCAGCTTCATTGAATCAACATCACAAAAAGTGTTGTTAAAATCATTTTTTTCTCTCTGTTTATTTGGTTTGTAGATTAGTTCTAATAGTCCCATTTTAAAAACAACACTATCGTGGACAGGGCCCAAGAATATCTGTAGAGAGCAGGAGAGTGAGAGGGAGAGAGTGCTCCCCTCTCCGGGTTTAACATATTCTAGGTTCCCCTGAGGGATCCTATACGGTAGACAGGACTCAAGACTAACGTTTGACACTTTTATATTCTGTCATCCCAAGATAGTAAGGAGACCTCGGATCCTGTCACCTTATACTGACACAGACTCGACCATTAGGAAAAAATGCGGTCTATTTAGGATTCGAAACGGCCAACTATCGACTTGGCTACATAATTATGGCCCTCACCCTTACCCGGCACATTCACGATGCATAGCATTCAGCATTCTCTAAACATATTTGAGCAAAGGTAGACTATGCCTTTTTTCCTTAGATAAAAATACCTTTCTTAAAAGATACTGTACTATTACGCACACACATACACACAAAAACGAACAACACACCAAGGAAAAAAAGGTGTAGCAGTATTATGGGCTTAAAAAACAAACAAACACAAAAAACGAGGCAGCACTTAATTCGATTTGCTACAGTTTAACAAACTTTGAAGATTCCAAGTTACCGACCATAAAATTCAATTAGTACAAGACAAGCTCGATTGCATCTAACTTTTAAACAACCTGCGTGCTTGGAAAGGTTGCTAGAATGTCTTTCTTTTCATAAAGGAAGTAATTATTATAAAAATTTAGGTGCGACTTTTTATTATTGAATACTTTTTGTTTTTCGAGTGAGATTTGTTCAAGAACAGACTGAATGTAGATACAAATATGCACCTAAATATCCCTTTAAAACTGCCCATTTTATCTTGTGAATCCACAGTTTTAAACTCCATAACCTGTGTATGAATCCTTGCATTTCAAAAGTTGGTAGTGAGACTTTAAATAATTGGTACAGCAGACTCAATAATCCCACTTCTCAGTTTTGTTTTCAAATAAATGTAATTTAGATCGACACGACGTGTTATGCAATGCACATTTAAGCTGCATATTAAATTGTATTTTTGGTTATTATTTTATGCATCCTAATAGTCCTATTACATTACATCTTATGGGTGAGTACATGTATTCTTAATAAAAACAGTCATCCGTTACGAAATAATAACTATTCGAAATCTTTTTCATTTTGATAAAGATGAGAATCTTCTTATTCGTGCCTCCCTTTGTAAATGTGAGTTTTACAAACTAATCAGCTTAAAGTAGAATGTCCCTGTGTCCATCTTTTTAACTTTTTTTTTACTTATGCCCAACAGAGTTGTAAAGTTCTCGGCTCAAATGGACACCACCAAGCAAAGCACCAAGAGATACTAATTATTCTCCCATCTGGGAACTCATGTGGTTCACAGAAGGCGGGAAGGACAAGCAGGCCTGACAGGAGGAAATGACAGAGATACAAAACCCACAATTTGGTTTAGTAGAGGGTGGCTTCTTTCAGGCACCTGGTGTTATTTGTCCTATATAGGGAGGACAAGTGACTGCAAAGTGATTTAGTCCAATAAATATACCATTTTTGAGATTAGTGAATAAAAAAAGAATGAGATCTCCAGATTCCTTCATTGTTATTTGATACTTTTGTGGAAGACTTGAATTATCTAGTAATAGTTTTGATTAGTATAAATTTACATTATTTTACACGGAAAGCGCGGACACCAGTCGCTTTTTTTGTCAGTTATATTTTTGTAAACCACCCAACGAGCAAGAAAAAAGAGGGCTTTTATGTGTCTTAATCCGGAAATCACGCCAATAACAACTCTGACACACAGGGAAAGAGTGAGGAGTGAGAAAATCGTTCAGAAAAACTCTGAGTGCTTTTGATAGCAACCGCAACAAAAAATAAGCAGGTTTATGTATTAAGTTTCACAAATACGTACACCATTTTTCTGCTCGAGAGATTGATGACATGAGGAATACGTATTTTACATAATTTGTTTTCTCTTTCACTTTCTCAACTATCTTACTCTACATCTATGCCATGATCTCTGTACTCTATCCCAGACTCTCCCTCTCTTTTTACTCTCCCACTCTTTTTCTACGTGCCTTTAATTTTTATTGTAGGTGATGTTTAAGTATTTACATAGGTAAAAAGATCTAAGTACAGTAAAACCCCTTTCTTTTTTAAACTTTTGAACTACATGTGGATCCGATTCTTTGTCAATTCAAAAACCAAATTCCCCAATTTTCTCTATTTCCTGTGTTACTGTAATCACGGTGGCTAATCAACAAAAAAAGCATTTTTGTACATCCTGAGTGAAACAGCAGGAATCAATAATCAATCCATTAGCATGGTGTAAAATGTTTTTTACCATTTCCCATATATATTTAGATTGTCATTTTCCTGATTATTGCTTTTTTTTTAATGATTCTTGACGCCCACATCCTCCCCCACAGTTGGTGCTGGTATCTGGACCGAGATACAGAGATAGACTCATCATGTGAGGACCAAGGAAATGAAACAATAACTGTGGAGTCTTGGTGTGCGCTGCTGGCTTCTGTCATAACACCAGACACTCCCAGTCCCCCGATCTCCGGTCTCCCACAGTGTGTCCAGGAAAGCTTCACGCGGCTCAAGGTGAAAAAAAAACTTGAATTGGTTTCCCTGCAGGATTGACATAGAAACCATTGAACTGGTTTTCCCCGGTCAAGATTTTTGCTTCTCTAATCAATTTTTAGTTCTTATGTGGCCAAGAATAGTGAAAAGTACGAAATCCTTAATTTTATACCCGTGTAACCTCCGCAAAAGTCATTGTTCATGTCTCATGAATGTTGTGTTTTGAACTTAATTTTTTATAACAAGATTCATTGGCATTGTAAGGTTGAGTGCAAAAGTTTAAAAAAGTAAGAAACCAACACAAAATGTCGGTTTACTGCTACATATATAATACATTGTTGGGTGAAGTATACAGGCTTTCATGTGTCTAAATCTATGTTTCATACTTTTACATGAAATGATTGCGTGTTTTTCCTTTCGTCGTGATGAACTTTAAGCTTCAACCTAGTCACACATTTCTTTTTTGTAATTCTGCGTGACTGCTTGTTTCATAAAAAGACTTTTCACGTGTAAAAACTTTTCTCTTTAAATCTTTACTTTTCCCCTTTACTTTGAGCACTTCACTAAAATTCCTCTCATGCTGTGTTTATCCGATGTCGTTAATTTTCCTTCCCCTCTTTCCACTTCCCACTATTTTTCTGTTTATTCTTTTTTTCCCTTCTCTTGCACATTACGTTTGACATGTTTTTCTCTAACCATTAAATTGTAATATTCTTCTCTTCAAGTTTTGAAAGCCTTTAGATAATTTTCATGGATTCAAACATAAACGTTTATCTGACCCTTTTTTATGAGCCAATATCGATTCTCCTCATCGATGAAATTTTTGTTCATAGAACACAGTTCACAAAGCACGACTAATTTGACCTTTTGAACAAACGGATTCGATTTGTAACCCCCCCTTTTTTCCTCTGTCTGTCTTTCTGCCTGTCTGTATGCCTGTCTGTCTGTCTCTCTCTCACCCATTCTCCTTCTCACTTTCCAGAACCATCAATTTTGGAGGCATCTCTCCCGTCCAAGTCCTTAAAAATTTTTTTAAAATCTATTTTGTTTTTAGCATGTAAAGCTAGTGTGTAACTTTATACATGCAAAGCAATACATCCCATGGCAAACCTCCAGTTTCTAACTAAAATCAAATCAGCTGAGTAGTGAGTGTACTCATAAAGCCATTGATAAAGTACTTGAAAAGACCACTAACTCACATGAATCGCCAAAGTACATAACTTCTTTCTCTCTGGTGGCTCCTCTTTTCTTTCTTTCATAAGTTCTTTTTTCTAAATCATCTGCTGCCATGAATAGTGGTCGATATTCTCCGGGGAAAGGGCCGGATGTAACCCTTGTTTTTACCACATCAGCTCTGCAAGCCAGAATTGGCCGGCCAGAAATTACAGGGCACATCCCAGCCTGGCGGCTTAATCCATTTATCCCTGTACATGCTCCACGGTGACGTAACGCTCCGCCCGCTAACTGGTCATTTTGGAGCAGGTGAAAATAGGAATTACGCTGTCTGTCTCGCTTTAACCCGAACTTTGGTCCGCCTGGCCAGCCCGCAACACGGGATACAAGATAAAAAGGTCTGGGATCGAATGAAAGACTTTGTTAGAAATCGGATTAGGAAAACAAACCAAAGAGAAACTGTTGTTAGGGTAATTGCATGGTTTTTCCATCCATTGTTTTTTTTTACCTTTAACTATTTTCAATCCAATTACTGAATGTTATTTTTGGAAGTTGGACGAGCGATCGCTGTGAAACTCTTCGTAAGGCTTTTTAGAAAAGTTTCGAGGTGATTTATCTTGTAAATTAAAAAAAAGAAGACTTTGGTTTCATATACTTTACCTGACATTAGACGCTAGTGTAAACCACAATACTCTTGTGAATTTGTATCCGTGAAATAGAAAAGAGTAAAAATACAACCACAAACCGTTACCACCGACACGTATATGGGTGATGGGGATAATCAGTCTGCAAAGTCAGACAGAATAGAATTTCTTTACTGATATTTCGGTTTCATATGTTAGATTGGTTAAATAAGAATGACAGGAAACTAAAAATGTATTTGAAAAAATTGAAGGCTCAAAAGATGGCATCAAAAGTAACAAAAAAGGCTTATACTTTTATTTAAATTACAAGAGGATCTATCTATGCACAGAACATTTACAATTATGTATTATTTTACGATATTTCCTAAAAGTATAATTTAATGAGAATTCCAAATGATTGTAAATGAGAAACATGACGCTTACGACAATTATCTTTCAAATATTGTTTCTTCGATAATTGAAACAAATTTAGAAGTTATCGTCAAAATACACAACTTAACACTGAATAGATCAGAAAAAGGTTTAATATTTAAAGAAAAAATCTCAATTGACAGACTGACAGAAATCCTATCTTTTACATTGTAACGAATAGACAACGGAATAAATATTTGTGTGGGATGAAAATATTTTCGTTGTTCACTGTTTACTCAGATTTTAGCAAACACGACTGCTAAACGGCAGACAAGGAGATAACTGGAAATAAAGAAACGAGATGTATCATACTTGGATACCTGACCAATAACGTTGCGCGTTAACCTGTCCATTTTTCGGTGATATCAAACTCATTAAAGGGCCAGAGAACGTGGATTAACAGGAGAAGTCCACAGAATTGAGAGAAATATGTAATATTCTAACACAGCCGCTTCCTTAATAAACAATACGAGCATAGGCTATGGGCTTCATTCGCTCAAAGCATTGTGGGAGTTCAGTTTCTGCCAAATTTAAAAAGGCAAGGATCAGAATATTACATATTATGAAAAACTTTGACATCAATGTTATATACTTCAACAATGACTGGTCTTATATTCCACTTATCACTCTGCACTTAAATTATGAAGGTAAAAATATTTAAAAAGAAACTCGAATATATCTTACGCATCTTTTATTAAAGATACTATTTGAAAAAGAAAAAAACAGGGAACACCATCTAAAATCGAACCGCTGACATCCACCCTAAGAATTCAGAGTACCAACGGACCAAGCAATGGGCGCTGCAACACACGAGGACATTTAGCAAAGAGATTGATGAGCCTCTTGGACAGATTCATTTTGGTATCTGGTCAATGCACACAAGAGAATACTTCAAGGAAACTCGAAAAGCTGGGGAACATTAATGTATGGCCACAGAGCAAATCTGTTAAGAAAAGTAAACACTTGTATATATCAAGCTTCCTAATTTTGACATGGGTCATCCTCTTAACTCCATGCAGATTAGGACTAAGACTTTGCTATCGCCAGGAGAGCTATTATACGGCATATGTTGTTGAAATCTCAGTGGATACAACTACCCTTAAACCCATTCTCAGTGGAATTCTCAAACATGGTGCCTGCGAAACTTGATTTAGATGTTGATGTAAATTCATGTCACTGATTATTTGAGCTTCCTGGTCAGAAGAGAATTTTCAAGGGAATAGCATGATTTGTTTAAGATAGGAAATATAGTGATGAGTAATGGACAGGATAGCTGTTGGTAAAAGGAATTGATGGACTAAATAATGATCTTTTCAGACCATTTTGAAGTCCAAACCCAGGGTTTGTTTAGCTTCTTCGTTCTTCGAATTCCAAAGTCTATAACAAGGCTATATTGCGAACGGGTTTCGTGACTAAAGTCTGGCAATTTTACATGCTGCTATGCAGAGACAAAAAGAGGATATTGGTCTTCTGCCCCAACCGATCAAACCAATTACGGTTGATATGTGTTCATTAACCAAGCTTGAGACATTTTTTTAGCATGTAAAAGTTGAAATCTACACCCTAGAATCAAATAAGTACATAATTATATATAGGAAAAAAAAGAAAACAACCAAAACAAAACAAAACAAAAGCAACAACCCAGCAACATGCGGTTTGCATCTAGCAGTAAAAAAATAGCAGACCAAAATAACCGATTTGAACACAGTGAACACATGTTTTGCATAACGAAGGTAACGGTTACAGTAATTTATTAATTTGCTGCAGAGTTAAGACAGAACAATAGTTACTCAACATTGTTTTGAATAACTCAGCATACACAGTTCAATAATTGGTGTTTAACTCCTTGTATACTTGTATCACTGACTTACTTCTAGGCTTCTATCTTCGATAGGCGTAAGCAATGCGTTTCTAAAGAATGCTGTGAGTAAAGGAGCACAGGTCGTGTTCTTTTTTGTTTGTTTGGTTTGTCTCGGTTTTGAGTGTGTGTGGAAAGCAAAGATTATTTAAGAGATACAACTAGTTATTTTATTATTTGATAGTAAGCATCATAGTCTGTAGCATGGGACCTCATACTAATGGTGTGGGTGTATTTGGGAGGGGGGATATTGCTCCTCAAAACTACTTTGTGTACACACTACTTTTATTACTTTTATGGATTAGGCGGATCTTTCTTTTACAAATGCACACTTTACCTCGCTGCCTGGTACCAAACCAAACTGACTGAATTTTGTTAATTTCTCTATAAAGCCATCTCATCTCATGTCAAACTAAGCCTTTACATTTTTAAGTTCTGTAAAATACAATCATGGTTTTTATGTTTATATAAAAAACTTTTTGAATTTGATAGCAGTCCTAGACAGTCTACGTATACTATTATTTCGTAAAGGATCAATATGGTTTTAGCATTTTATAGACTTCGAGATTTAAGGTAAGATTTAAGGTAGTGGAAATCTCTATAGTTGTATGATCGGTCTTCTCAAATTAAAAGAGTAAATAAAAAAGCATGCACGTTTTTTGTGGGCAGTTGTAATACAAGAGACTAAAAATTTCAAATAAAAAACAACAACAAACAGTTCCATGATATGTAAATGCCCCCCCCCTCCCCCAAGACACCCCAAAAAACAACCAAAATAAAAACAACCAACAACAACAACAACAACAACAACAACAACAACAACAACAACAACAACAACAACAACAACAACAACAACAACAACAAAAACAACAACAACAACAACAAAACAAAAACACAAAACACAAAAAACAACAACAACACACACACACACACAAACAACAAAGCAACCAAAACAGAAAACAATAGCAAACAACAAATAATAAAAAATAATTTTAAAATCTTGTTTAAATTGAGATGAATGTTATAATATAACTGGCGGGAAATCTGAAAAAAAGCAACCCAATAAAACTTACAAAAAAAGCCAATCCCTCTATCACCTATCTTTTTTACGGTTTTAAAATTCTTTATCATGACAATGAAATAAATATATATTAAAAACTCTATTTCATTTGGCAAAGAAAGCAAATACCTTTATCTTAATTTTGACCAGCTGCGCCAAAAGCAGAGCAGATTTTTTCAAAAGGTCTTGAAAGAAACTAAACTGTATCAAGACCTTAGGTTCTTTCAAGGAAATGTTTTTCAAGGAACATGGGCACTTGAGTTAAAAAAAGAAGAAGCATGTTAGGAAAGATAGGTGGTAAAGATGCAAAACTTTATGAAACATGCAAAGAGTGTCAGAGACAGACAGACAGACAAACAGTCAGACAGACCGACAGACTCTGCATGATTCTGAAAGTAAGAAAAGAGTAGCTTGGAAACGATGTGCTAAATGAATAGAGAGAGTAAATGTTAAGCAAGAGAGAGAGAGAGAGAGAGAGAGAGAGAGAGAGAAAGAGAGAGAGAGAGAGAGAGTGAGGCAGAGAGTGAGACAGAGAGAGATACAGAGGCTTTCACACAGAATTAATGATTTCAAATCGGATATTGCTTAATGCAACATAATTATTAACGGTTTTTAGTATTTGAGTTGCTTTTCCTACTCTTTTCGTAAATACTTCCTGATATCCTTAACAGTATCAGGTAATTTAATATTATGGCCTCAACGCCTTGAATTAATGACAGTTTTCTCCTGCCTGCTGTTTATTCTCGCCAGACCAATGTTGATGGATTGATCGTTTTTCCCTTCATTCATTATAATTGGCAGAGAAGAAGACTAAATCCGTCCCATTTTGATCTAACACTAACATGACTTATGTGCACTAGATGATTGCCTCGTAGCCAAGGCCAAAGCTGTGTATCTCATTTCGAGGTGAACAAAGATAATGACCTTGTAGAGATATGCGACAATAGTAAGTGATAGGTTTTATCTTATTTCGTCCTTATGTTAACCGCACAAGAAAATATATTTATTTAATTTATCCCCAAATTAAATCTATACAAGCAACATGACACACTGTATGAAGTAAATCGAACTCCGATAGTGTCGGGTAGTATGTCAAGGTAGAAAAATGAAAGCTTGCTAATAATTATGATGTACATTGAAGGTTGATCAACTCACGCATTGATCAGAGGAACGCTAACTAAGGGAGGAAAAACAGTTGCAGTTTCGACTCGTAATTATTTAGTTTTGAGGGCTGTTTTATGTATAGTGTAATACACGAGAAAAGTGAAACTGTACACATGTTAAATAAAAAGTCAAATGAGGACCAATATGAAATGTAAAGACATTAGTTAATGTTTTCTTTTTAAAAAACTGGCTGGGTGAATGTTATTAGTTGTAAATTTTATAACAAAAAAATTTAGCACTGTTATGTTTTCAAATATTAATGATAGTTATAATTCACACAATCTCTCTAAATAAGTTCCATTGGATTCATTTGTTTTATCGTTTTTGCATAGCTGGAACTTTACAGCTCTCTCACTTTCAGTTAATCCGTATACGTATACGTCTAACCGTCAGTTTGTCTATTTGCATGCCCGTCTGTAGTCTGTTACTCTCCATTCCCCATCTGTTTTTTAACTCTTCCTCTGTGTTTCTTTCTCTAATTTGCTCTCCTACCCCGTCTCCTCCTCTTCCTCTCCCTCATTCTCTCTAGCCCTCTCTGTGTGGTTAATTTTACGTTCCCTAAGTTTCGGAGGAAGCAACTACAGAGTGAATATCTCTTTCATGCTCTACTTTACTTTATATCTCTAGTGAAATGCAACCATATTCAAATGTAATTTTTTAGTTAGAGTCGGAGATACGTAGCTTAATAATACCTATACAGTATACAGAGGGAAAGAGAGAGAGAGAGAGAAAGGGAGAGAGAGAAAGGGAGAGAGAGAGACAGAGGGAGAGAGAAAGGGAGAGAGAGAAAGGGAGAGAGAGAGACAGAGGGAGAGAGCGAGAGAGAGAGAAAGAGAGAGGAGGAAAAAAGGGAGAGTGTATGCGTAAGAAAAGAGATAAATGAGAGTGAGAGATAGAGATAGAGAAAGAGAGAGAGAAGGGGAGATAAATAATAAGTGCATTCATGCCTGAGACTCATGGTCTAAGCATTCACATTAATGTAGTACATGTAATGTCGAAACGTAACACTGGATCTTAGTGTGTGGTTTGAGCCTGACCTGGTGGTCGTGCCTCTGTATGAAACAAGGGAAAACAAAATACCATTTAATCAGATATTTTTGTTTGTCTTAGAGAACGCAGTTTAATAATGTTTTCAGTATTGTTTCATCAATAACTCCTGACGAAGGAAACTAGCCTAGATGTCAACGAGATTAACTTGTTATTACCAAGCTAAAATTATTTTGTTCATATCTCTCGAATGTTTTATGGAAAATTACCAGAAAAAAAATAGTGCTGATCATTATTAACTCGATGGCGATGTGGATTAACCATAAGAAAAAGAAGTCAATTACTACTTCACGTACTCTTTCCCTGAACCTCTGACGGCATCGATAACCACCTTGTATTGCAACTTTAAATGTTTTCTTTCCCTTTTACACCGGGGAGATCAAGATTCAGATGTAGATTCCTCATGGAAATTTTGTTCTGGATCTCTAGTGTCGAATGCACAAACATGACGTAGCTTGCGCCGCGTCGTAAGCCTTCTTATTCTTATTTTCTTACGACGAGACATAAGCTACGTCTTGTTTGTGCATTCTATCGATAGAGTGTAAGGAGTTGGGTCGCATGCCTAGAACAGATGGAGGGTCTGCTGCAAACAGACATTGTTTAGACTGCACAGCGGTGTTCTTTATTTGGATGCACAAGGGTGCAGCGAGCGTTCTTCTGATTGTATAGCAGCAAATGAGTGCACATTTTAATGGCTCTTAAACAGATAGAAAGAAAGGTAGATAGATAGATAGATAGATAGATAGATAGATAGATAGATAGATAGATAGATAGATAGATAGATAGATAGAATGACAGATAAAGTGTGCGTGAGCGCGAGAGGAAAAGAAAGAAAGAGAGAAAGAGAGATAGAGAGAGGGAGAGACAGAGATAACTTGAAAAGGATTGGGTAAAAAAGTTTCCGAAAAAAAGAATTTAGCTCTTACGATTATGATAAAATGTTGGTTGTTAGGATGATCGATTGACAGATATAATAGACAGATAAATACATAGATATAGAGAGATAGGTAGATATGTAGGTAGATTTTAGAACCGCAAGGCCATCCTCTTTTTTCCGAAAGGATAACCAAGTCTCACGTTTCTTAGCTAACACACGTGTCGTACAATATCTGTGTGAAAGTTCAATAACTAGTTTCATAAGGAGGATATGGAACGTGGGGTGATTTTTTTGTATTGTATCAATTCGACATATTGGTTTGAATACGTGGGAAGTTAGGCACGTGTCGACGTTTTATGATTTAAGAAAGTAATTATACACCACCTCAAAGCGAAAAACACTCTTTTATTCCGTACTGTCTTTGATAGTATCTTTATTTGATTTATACAAAATTAGAGGAAAATTAAGGATTTCGAGATATTAAAAAATAGAAGAAAAAAAAAACACCGTAGGCGTCCTATAAGGCATTGGACCACCTAAACGCCTCCCCTCTAGTCAAATCCAAATAATAAATGAGTGGCTTTTCATGGCATGACAAATACCCACAAAGACACAGACAAACATACATCTACTGTAAAGCCTCTGATTACAAATAGAACCCAGAACATGTCTCTCTCAACACAATGGGCAGTACTTTTACACCCACTGTTTTGAAAAATAAAATCAAACTTAACTGATTACTTTTTGTCCTTCTGATCGTTAGTCGTTGTTTATCATCGTTAAACTATCATCTTCATGGTCATAGTCACGGCAGCTCCATTATGGATGTAAAAAGAACGCAGGGAAAACTCTCTATCCTGTGTCATGCGAGCTACTTATGTTATTCTCATACCAAGCCATTCTATAATGTTCTAAATCTCAACCCCTCTGTAATTCTCACACCAAGCCATTCGTCAATGATCTAAATCTCAATCCCTCTGTAATTCTCATACCAAGACATTCGTCAATGATCTAAATCTCAATCCCTCTGTAATTCTCATACCAAGCCATGCTTCAATGTTCTAAATCTCAATCCCTCTCAGAATCCTGTGTAGTCTTATCACCCTAATGATGACATCCATCTGTATCCTTTCAATGTCATGGTGTCGAGGGATGTAACCAAGGTGTCACAGTCTTTATTTTTTAATGATGTGAAGCAGTTTGAATTCTTAAATGCCGAGTTTTTTAAAGTTCCACTCGATCCTTTTAAGTCCATTTCATATCAAAAACTTGTAATTTTATTTCACATGAAGGCTCCTCGCCACAAGCAACCACATGCATGATGCAGGTTTTTGATATTTTGGAATCCTGAGTGGTGTGAATTTTGTTTCGCTGTAATCAAACTATTGCTAGTCTGCGCCTGCTTCTGGATATGTTTCCTCGTTGCATTTATATGTTTTTTTAATTCATTCGTGTGTTTATTATTGGTTTATTTTTTCACCACTAATATACTTATTTCTAAAATTCTTCTTTCCTTCTTTTTCTGTTTTTCCCTTTCTTTCTTTGTTTCCTTCTTTCTTCCTTCCATTTTTACTTATTCTTCTTCTTTCCAATAACAATACACATTTTGAATAATAAAAAGTGTGCATACACAATAAGGTCAATCAATGCTGTGAGTTTTGTATTTTCTGTTTCTTGGTTTATACGTTCAAAGCTGTAATGATATTAGTTTGGGCTTATTAACCGAAACATGATTTAATATTAAACGAAATAATTTGACACCATCCTACCCTTTAACGTAACCGGATATACTTTTGATCGGATTCAATAAACAGATTATGTTTCGCCAAATGCAAAGGACGTCACTGGCGTTAAATCTATGCAATTATAATCTAATCTATGATAATAGAAGCAATATTATTTTAAATAATATTAGGTGCTGACCTCACTTTAAAAAATCTTTTTTTTCCTTTTAAGTAAAGATGAGATCAACTTTAAAGATGTTATAATTACATCAATAATGTTGAAATTTATCTTTCAGGGAAAGGAAAGTGTGTTCCATTAAGCATTGATTACTGCCTTCTATCACTGTGTATAGCCCAAGATTATTGAAGCTCTGGTAGCTAAGGTGGTGCTACTGGTTGAGTATGTGTCTGTTTTAGTGATTGCTAAGTCCAGGATATCCCGCTCTGGGGTACCATCGGCGCATAGGGCTTTTTGTTTTGACTTGTGAGAACAATATAGCTGTTACCGTGCTGACGTGCCGTAAAAAACAACACCCATATCTATAAGATATTAACCTTAATACACTAGGAGAAAGCTTCGATTTCTGCGTCTAAAGAATTGTTTTTTGGGGGATGCTTTACTCTGTACAGATCAGTAGAACATCTGCTGTTCGAATCCACGTCTTTATAAGTTTAAAATTCTATGATAATTTTAAGACAAGGAAAACTAGTCAAAAATTATTTCAGACCATGCACAAAAAATAATGTGGTAAGTTCGCAACCTCTTTTGAAGGGAAGGAATGCTAAAAAACACCGACTCTTACATACCAGCAGAGGTAGCAGTGTAAGTTGTTAGGGCCTAGATCTATATAGTTCTACAATTTTTGGTCCAGCCACCGGTCATACGAAAACATGCTCAAACACGCGTTAAGTTTTTTTTCGACAGTTATCAGTGGCCGAGTTTATTCAAGTTGGTTGCTTAACGTCTAAACACAGCTCTATATAGGTTATGTTGTAATAGCGTTTCCTGACATTTCCACGTGATGCCACACAGAGACAGTGGGTCACAGCCTGTTACACTATACTGACACAGACCCAGCCAGTAGATGACGAAATCAGACAGATACCTTTATGAGCGATCGTGGGTTTCGAAGCGGAGACCTCCCGATTGGAAGACCAACGGTTTAGCTTTTGAGACAGTTCTTGATCGAACTGTGTTGGAATGTTTATCACAGGTCAGATGGCACCTTGAACATCCGCGGAGGCGGAGCGCGAATCCCTAACAGGATATTAATTTATTGGGTAGGATTGCCTCGTTACGTGAGAGGATAAACGAAAAACTGTTTTACTGCAAAGAAAAAAAAAGAAGCCGTATTCATAATTATTCCTTTAATGCCACCCAATCACTGACATAGTCTGATAATTACACAATGCGATTTTCCCAATTCCATATGATTGATATGCGTATTCTCATGTTCTTACTGCTTTCCTTGAGCCAAATTAGCACGGTGAGAAGCAATCATTACGTTATAGGACTGGGAAGTCTCAATTGTTTCAATAATTAACTGCACTTTTAGAGATAACAAAAAACGTTTTTGACGACATCTGGGGACTAAGTTCTCATTTTAAAGGATTGAACCTAATCATGCTATGGAAAAACCTATGAGATCTTTTCAATGTAGTATAGATAATATCTCTAATTCCCTAAATGTATTAACTTATTCGTATCATCCACGCACAAAAAAATAAAAATAAAATAAAAATAAAAAATGCCATTTAACTTGGTCTTAAAAATCGGTTGTGTTTGAAAGGTGCAAAGAGATTAGAATTTTTAGAGAACAGTCACTGTAAACTTAGTATCAAACTTCACGTCTCAAAATCTAGAATTATAGCCCAACATTGTCTCCCTTTTAACAATTGAAAAAACATATCTGAAGATGGATACATCTCCTTTTTTAAGCAAGCGAGATCGATATGCAATCAATAAAATTGTCGACAATTCTATAAACAATCTGAAATGTTTTTTTTTATTCTGCTTTGCTCAACAAAGCCTCAAGTAATTTAAACTATTAATGCTAATGTACATAATAATTCCGGATCAACCCACATGCTTAACTTGATGAATAGCGTACTTTTTTGGAATAATAATTACAATCTAATACATTAAGCAAAAGGTTGCGCTTATCATTTTAAAGATCTCTTTGCGCATTACCCCTTTTAGATTTTACGTTCAATGTCTTTGCAAAAATGTACAGAAAGAAACAATTTTAAAAAGCCTGGTAGCCAAAGCTTCTCTTCTCCAAAAACTTCCAACATGGACATTTAAATTATAAGGAATATAAACTTTGATCGCTTACATGTAGTTATGAATAGAAATGATCTTGATTCACTTATTATAAGAAACATGAAGATATGCATGCTTTGGTTTTTCAATAATTAAAAATCGCTATTATACTGTGATTTAAACAAACAAACAAAAATAACAGGGCACAATGGCCTCCTCTTAAAGTTTACAGATCCACATTTTATTCGTTTTTAATGGTACTCATGCTTTAGTGTAAACACCAGTAATGCAGAAACCCTGCATTATACAGTGAATTTACAACCTCATTCTCTCTCTCTCTCTCTCTCTCTCTCTCTCTCTCTCTCTCTCTCTCTCTCTCTCTCTTAGATTAAAGTTTCCTATCTAAACCTGGGATATCCTTTTCGGTGCAAAAGTCATTTACCAACCAGAAAGACATAAATATTATACTCACACAAATAGATTTTATTGTCACAAACAGTCATCACAAACATTTCTGTTTATGCAAGTTTATAAAGACACGTGTAAAAAATAGCAGCAGTATAATAATAAGTTTTTAACGTAAAGATTGGCAGCACCTGACACAATTTCGTGTAGTCTGGATTTCCATACTCTATGCGGTATTTAAACATTAAACATTGTTATGTAAAGTGGAAAATTTGGGAAACCATCGAGTAATGTTGTCCATCTCTCTAGTTGACAAGCCATTAACGCACAATAGGATCGAAAAAATGTTAAATGAACAGCCAGAACAAAACGATGATGTGGACCATGCATTCAAAGAAAGACGAGTGGTACTGGTGGACGTAAGTGAGTAGTATACACAAGTGTCCTAAAATATTTCTTTCAAATTCTTTTTGACTATATATATATATATATATATATATATATATGTGAATTCGATGTTCTTTCTATTTACCAAAATGTTACCAATAAAAAACACTGCTTAAAACATAATGTATGTATAATCTTTTCCATTCTCTCGATCTTTATATTTTCTCCGATTGAACATTTCTCACTAACCGATTTTTTGTTTTCACATTTTGTTTCGATAAATTATCTATCAAAACATACATTTCTTTTTGTTAAGAGAAGTGGTATCGAGTACACAGAGTGAAACCACCAGCTTCACGTGGATACGTGAAAAAATGTTACAATTTTGTTTGTGGCATCTACCAATTTCCCCCTGTGCTTTCATGTATGTACCAAGCAATGTAAACAGCTGTCAAGTTTCTACCTCAGTGTTCTAAAATCTGTTTATTAATGAGATGGTGAATGTTTAAAAAAACAATCAAGAAACTATTTGAACCATATTTGCTAGCGTGTGTTTAACTCCGCTTACCTATCTTGATTGTCGTGTTGCGCGAACCAGTTAGTTTTTGATACTTAAGAACTATTTTAGTGACTAGGTTCATAGAAAGAAAGACAGACGCAAAGGTTAAGGGTGGGAGAGAACAAGAAAGAAAGGAAGAGATAGAAAAAGATCGAGAGAAAGAAGTAAGACAAAGAGAGAAAAAAAGAGAGATCGAGAGAGAGAGAGAGAGAGAGAGAGAGAGAGAGAGAGAGAGAGAGAGAGAGAGAGAGAGAGAGAGAGAGAGAGAGAGAGAGAGAGAGAGAGAGAGAGAGAGAGAGAAAGAAACACAGAGAGAGAAACAGAGTGAGAGAGAGAGAGAGAACGTGAATGGATCGGGATTTAGACATAGTGAGATAGATAAAGAAACTTCTTATTCCTCTGGATAGCTCATCTCATTGTGAGACTTTTCTTTCCGAACCATTCCTCGAAACAGGATACGATCTCCTGCAGCAGGTATTCCTCCATACCTGATTGCGTTATTGTTGTTTCAAGCCAGTCTTGCTCGTCCTGTTCCCACCTTGTTTCCATCTTCTGGTTGGCCTTCTGTTTCCTCTTGTTTCCTCGTTTTCAGCCTCTTGAAAATCAATGAGCTGCTCAAGTGTGCCATGGCGTTTAATGTGGTTGAAATTGCTAAGCTTACATCATGAAAGAACTTCGTTGATATAATACCGAGTCTGGTCATCACTTCTTAATTAGTTACTTTATCTCTCCATGATATTATGAGGGTCTATCTGTAACACTTTATTTAAAAAGCAATCATCTTTTTGTTTTCTGTTGCATTTATCTTCCATACTCCACAATCCTTGAGATTATTTAAAATGTAACTGATACTTATTTGTAATCACATTTTTAGACAATTGATCTCCTCAGTTGTAAAATCACTAAAATACACCAAATCTTTAATAATTTAGATATGAGATAAGACATGATTCAACTGAGATGGCCTTAAAGTCATATCAATTGTTGCATGAAATAACATTACAATCTCTTCCTTTGCCAAATAGTTTTGACAAGGTCCAGAGCAGGTAATAGGTAATAGCATTTGATTTTCAATCAATCAGACGCATCAAATTAATGCTCACCGTAATAGGGTTGATCTCTTCTTTAAACATATCAGCAGATTTTTAACGACGGTTTTTGTTTTGTTTTTTCTAATGTTCGCTTTATTTTTTAAGAAATTTAATAAACAAACGTTAAAAAGACATTCCAATCTGGAAAAACAAGTGTAAAAAAGTCTCAAAACTCAAAATAAAATTTCATAGTCCATTAGCCAGAGCATGAGTTACATAAATGTATTAGGTATTTTAAAATGTTTACTTAGGTATTAAGAATAGGCACTCGTTCTAACAAAGCAAGTTAATCTTCTCCCTCTCTCTCTCTCTCTCTCTCTCTCTCTCTCTCTCTCTCTCTCTCTTTCTCTTTTTAATATGTCAATATATTTTTTGGTCAAATACATGATGTATTCGATCTTTCCCACACAAAGTCAGTCCTCTTGAAAGCAACAACAACAAGCGATTTATCTTCTCCCCTCTAAACCATGATCTTATTATTCTTTTTGCTCTCTTATTCTTGGTTTGTTCAGTGAAGCCCCCCGCATCGTGAGAAAGATCAACACAACCTATAATCACTTCTACATCTGTTAACAAAGTCTTTCATCCTGTCTTTACGGTTATGATTTTAAAACAAGATGCTATCTCTCGTAAACTTCGAAAGGTATTTTGCAATGCACGCCCTCTCGCTACTTCTCATTATCTCTTTCGCCTACTCTCGCTCTCGCTCTATCTTTCTATCTCTTTATTTCTCTTTCTCTTATCTCTTTCTTACTCTACCTCTTTCACAATTATCTTTTTGCATCTCTCGCTCTATCTTCACGCCTGGCGTATTGTTACCACCTTTCTCCCAACACTTTCTGAAAAAGCATAATATAATGTGTTGAAGGTGATTATTTTTCACCCGTTGTCTCTGTTCCTTAGCTCCCACCTCTCTCTTCCTCTCTCTCACTCTCTTTCTCTTTCTCTCTCTCTCTCTTCCTCTTACTATGTCTTTGTTTCTTTATTGTTCTTTCCCTCTCTTTAACACAAACACTCTCTCTCTCTCTCTCTCTCTCTCTCTCTCTCTCTCTCTCTCTCTCATTAAGTGATATAACTTTTACACACAGACTTCAGTACTAGTACATCCAACTTATCGTTATGTTTATTTACATTTATGAAGAAAACAAAATTAGCATAGGATGAAGGTGGTGGTAACAGCAGTGACCTGCGCTTCCAAAGTGACGATATGTGATAAGAGAGCAACAAACAACCTTTGTATGATTGAGTACTTCGTTCTGAATGTTGAAAGTTCACATAGTCACTCTCACACAGGCGGCCGACTTTCGCGATGTTTGGCCACATGCCACTTAAGTACCTTCTATCATCTCAGCTATTTGGGTTGGCTCTACAAGTATTTGTTCCTCTATCTCATTGTTGCTGGGATTGTAATAGCAACAATTCTTTCAATATAGTTCGCACTCAGGATAAAGAGCCCACGAGCATAGCTTGGCTTTTCTGACAGAGAAACCAATTAAAAAAAATCTCGATAGGTTTATACAACAATAATAACAACAACAATAACAAAAACAACAGCAACAACAACAACAATAACAACAACAAAAACAACAACAATAACAACAACAACAACAACAAATAGAACAGCAACAACAACAACAACAACAACAACAACAACAACAACAACAACAACAACAACAACAACAACAACAACAACAACAATAACAACAACAACAGCAACAACAACAACAACAACAACAACAACAACAACAACACTAAAAACAGCAATAACAACAACAATGCCCAAAAATTGAATTTTAGTATTCGAAACCCGATTTCCTTAAGCATAATTTACGAAAGCGTTGGCTCAAAAATATGGGAACAAGCTGGATATCGAACCTTCAACCTCCTGTTATTAAACCTATTGCTCTATCGACTGTCCTTTTTGACGTCATCATTTACAAGATTTCCTACCCACTTCGATTTTGCACGGACATGGGGGTCATGCTTCTACAAGACATTAAACTTTACGCCTTATTAAGAAAGTTTTTTTATTGATCGTGCTGTTGAACGTAAGACCTCTGTTTAAGTCATTGCCTTATTTTTTATGGTGGAAACATTTTCTGCTACAGCTGCTGCTGCTGCTGCTATACTACTACTACTACTACTACTACTACTACTACTACTACTACTCTTACTACTACTACTACTACTACTACTACTACTACTA
>RQTK01000007.1:362977-399549 GCA_003991915.1 Elysia chlorotica
AATAATAATAATAATAATAATAATAATAATAATAATAATAATAATAATAATAATAATAATAATAATAATAATAATAATAATAATAATACGCGCTTGCGTATTAGAGATTATGGTATAGGGATGGTTGAGAGTAGGGAGAGACAAGAGAGAGAGAGAGAGAGAGGTAGAGGGTGTGGGTTGTGATTCCTTGTATGTGGGCCCCGCATAAATAAAACTGTAATATCGTTGTAAAAATATGTTTATGCGTTAAGTACTGTACATTATTTAGAAATAGTAGGTTGCTAATTTTACAATACACTTTTCATAGTTATAGGATGGGACATTAAAGCTATATGTCATAACACCTTCAATACTAAAATCGTGATAGAGAACATTCCGATGTTTCTTCTGACCTTTTGCTCTTTTTATTGGGTCGACAAGAAAACATACTGACCTACAAAAGTCATATAATAGATTGCACCCAGGTACTTCGATATTATAGTCTTTATGTAACTGGAATGATGTGTGATTTCTTCCTTTATGAAAGTTTTTTTTTAATAGATAGTTCTAGACCTACTTCTAAAACAATTGTCTTTAAAACTAAAGCGTCTTGTCTGCGGTGTTTTTACGACCCAATATTATTCTTTTGTGTTATTTCCCCATGGCTGCATCTAAGTCAAACCTTGATCAAAGAGATAAATAGACGATATTTATAATATGGGAATGTGATATGGCTTTATCGGGGGCCCCCAGGATGAAAACAATCACCTTGACAAAATATTATGTAATTTTTAAAGTAGTAAAACACATTTTAGTTCCGTGTTCATTTCAAAATATAAATGCAAAATTACGTTAATATTTCTTCTGAATATCATTGCAACTGCACAATTATTAGCTCATAAAAAAAAGTAAAACGTACAAAGGTGATCTTTCTTTAATAAACAGCTGGCGAGATTGGCATATGAGTTGTATTATCATATAGTCTGAAACAATATTGATCAATGTCTTATTGAATGTGACTTGCATCTTAGCGAACGAAAACCTTTAAAATAGCAATAATGCTAGGTCAAAGGCCGGTATAAAGCTGTATTATCAAGTCCGATAATCTATAAGCACCTAGTCCAGTATGAAAGTAAAGTGCGTCCATCTCCTTAGAAACGCTCTTGTGAATAGTCAATACACTTGAAGTGAAGACAACTACTATTGTCTTATTTCGCTAAATGACTTTGTGATTTTCACCAGGGAGAAACCTGCTTGTATGATATATTGCTATTCATTCATTGCCACCGTTTCAAAAGCGTTTGCTTGTACCTTTAAAATCTCACAACTATAAAACTTTTATTGATCGGCGAATGAAAGTCTTATCTGGCTGAGTGCAGCACAGTTTCTGTATAGTTTCCATGCTCTTTTATCATGCATGAATACGCAGCTCATCTGCAATGATAAAAACAGCGCTTTCTACGGCTTGAAATACTTTGTAGCTGTAAACGTAGCTTCTTCGCACACTTAATAAGTTTGTTAAATCTTAGATAATACAAATCTTCACAAAAACGTATCAGGATGGGTGAACATCCACCTTTCTTTTCTGACGGAACTATCCAGATTGAAAATGATTTATTAAACCCTGTCTTGCAAGGCGATGTGGTATTTATTTTAATACAAAATAGACGAACATAAAGTCTATAAACGCCGCATACTATCAGTGATGCTCTCATCAAAATGTTGTTAACTATTTTTGTCCCGACGTAGACTAATTTTGTCTGTTGAACACTTGTATGCAATAAAAACATAATGCACAGACAAAACCCGATCGTTTTCGTTTTTAGTTAGCGGAGAATTTCCTCTGTACCTGGTCTAGATGTTTGAGCTACCTGTATAAAATAAGCAACCAGCTGAAAATCTAAAGATGAGAACTGTGATTTAATGGTGATGCTATATTTTATCTATTCCTTAAGAACTTTCAGCTCGATTGTATTTTGTTCGAGTGATTATGTTCTTTTATGCTTTACTATAGGCTAGCACTGTCCTAGTTACGTCTTACAATATATTTGACTTTATCTGGTAAAAAAGCGAAAGTTGTTCACGATTTATCTACTTTCCTTTTTTGTACACACAGATTGACGTAAAAATCTTCTCATGTTTTAATGCTTAGCGGGTATATAATTATTGAATAGTCTACCATTGTTTTTCTTTCAGTTTAAGGAAAAATTCAGCTCAAGTGTAATGCAATGTGCAGACCAGTGCACTTATGGAATATTAATAAATAGTTTAGCATAAGAAAATGCATGAACAAAATGCGGTAAATTTGTACAAACCAAACGGTATGGTAGTCTGTGGAGAAACGCTTTGGAGGACATAATAGAGATGAAAAGAGGAAGAGGAAGTAGCAGGAGAAGGTGGATTGGTAACACCGAGATCTGTGTCGGAATGTCAGCATCTGTGGATGATTGACCCTGATCAAGCACCAGTGGCGAACCGTGACATCTTTCCTGGTAAACTAGGCGTAACAATGATGATGATGGTTGTGAGGGAAAGGATATTGACAAAAAAATGGGTGCTGTGTCTCACTCTAAGTCTAATAATGTGTACTACAGTGTATTTCTAATCAGAAAGCGGCCTTACCTTTGGCATCCTGATTATTTGCTTGTCGTAGATAGGCGATGTATTATGCTATAATTAAGAGCAATTTTACAACCCATCAATAAGAAAACTGCTTAAACTTATCTTTTTTTTTGGCCAGGTCTATCTTAGTTTCTTATTAATATACCCACACTGTTCCCCAGCGAACTAACCACTTATTATAATACTATTTATTAAAGAAAGTTATAAACTCGATCAACCATTAAAATGTACTGTAATCTGTTTATTCTGTGCCATACAGATGCCCACGTGCAAGTATCGTAGCTCGCTAAATATTTACAGATGCTTTTTATTTCAATTTTGCTCCCACGTAATTGCTATCGTCACGTAGATCGACAACTATAACAATCAAGCCTGTAAGCTGATTCTACCTCTTAGTTGATGAATGTTGACACAAACTATCGAATATATTACCAATAGATCAAGTGAAGCAATAACTGAGGAAAGCACCAACAAAACTATAGTAACTATTGATTAAGAGAGTCAAAATAATTACGTTTAAAACTGAAAACCAAAACGTTTCGGATAATGTTTTGGATTGTTTCGATAAATTGTATTCTGCAATAAACTAGATTTCATATAACAAAAGAACATAAATCTATACGAGATATATAATTCTTTGAAAAGAGATATGAGCTTATTTTTGTCCACCAACAGGTGTCACATACAAGGAGTGTGCTTCTTTATTAAGTGTGAACAAATAATCATGCGACAAAGTAATCTTCTTAGGCTTCTTCGTTTTTTAATAATGTGATATGTTTTGTTTGGTTCCCTCGTATTTCATCATTCAGAATTGATTAGCCAGTAGACCTTTCCTTGAAACACTTTAATTAAATTCGTTCAATAGCAAGATTTACTCACCCATCCAAGCCAAATCTACTCGTATTTGTCCAATAAAGAACGAGCGAAATTGAAATTAAGTAAGAGGCAGACAAGTCTGCATTGATTTAGAGAAGGAAGATTACACGTAGCAAAGCATCTGACAGCAACAGAAAGCCAAAAAAAAAAAAAAAAACAAAAAAAAAAAAAAAAATCTCGATGGTTTAAAAAAAATGAAAAAAAGCACACACACACACACACACACACACATATATTATGCAGAAGAGGAATGAAAAAAATAGAAACTTGCTCGTTATGTGCTCTAGAGTTTTATGTGAAACATGCCAAAGCAAGGTTTGTTATGTCTTAATTAAATATCCGTGCGAGCGTCCATGTGACATTCCGAGTTATTGTGGGCAAATTGCCGACCTATACGACGTCAAACTGCTTTCTACACACACACACACATTCGTTTCGCAAATCTATATGATCTAATTTTTGCTTGACGTTTGTGTAGATCTCTACCTCAGGTCATTGGAACTATACAAAAGTATGCATTTCCTCTAATAATTGAAATAACGAAGCACTGGAAAGAGCAGTTGTCTGAATATAATTTTGATAATGGTAATAAATAGCATCTAAGTCGATAAATCAGATAGAAAGCTTGTCAGTCATTCGCTCAATCAGTCAGACAGTCAGTCAGGTAAGCGTTCATTCATTCATTCATTCATCAATTGATACAGCCATGAGTGAGTGAGTCAGTCAGTATGCCAGGGTGTCAGACTGTCAGTTATTGAGCCCCAGTTTATCTCTCAGGCCGTCAGTCCAGTATCTGTATCGTTTTGTTTATTAAGCTTTTCTTAGTTATCCTTCATTTTGCTCCCCAGAGGACGTCAGGTCGACAGCATACGTGTTTTCTATCGTTTTGTATTCTCGTACCTAGTTTTATAATGTGTGTGTGTGTGTGTGTGTGTGTGTCTTGCAATCGCCTAAACTCTACTTCAATATTCAGATGCAATGGATCATACAGTCAGACAGTGCATTCCAATCATCAGCTTTTGCTGCGAACGTCACCCCTTTTCATCATGGCATGAACTTAGCCCAGAATCATTATCGGATACAAAAAATATTGACGAATTCCCCTGAACGTCTTTGATCTATATATACAAACAATAAAAAAGCATGCAAGTCCTCAACACCAAATGAAACTATTATGTGCTTTACATAGACATAGGGGTAATTTCATATATACAAATCGTTTTGTGGATATGAGAAAAACGCCGACAGCTTTTTCAGCTTTCATGGCGAGAACTAAATACAAAAAACATGCTAAAATAAAACAAAAACAAAGACAGGAAATCAAATCAGCCTGAACTTAAATGACACGAATCCTCAAAATATAAATGCTGCATGTTTTGTACTCATTTGAACTGGGTGCGCAATGTGAGTGAAAAAGACACTGAGAGTTCAAATATTGGGGATACAATCTTCAATTTGCAGCAAAACGATGCTAACAACTAAGGACTAATTACTAAGCAATTAAAAATATTTTATGTCTCAACATAAAAGGTCATTAAGCGAAAACCAAAATATTAGTTACAATTTTAATGGTGCCTTCACACCCCATCCGTGGAGAACTTCATTTAGGAGTGTCTGGAGACGTCAGAGAAAACGAACGAACATTCTTTGCTTGCTTTCACTGAGTGCAAACAATGTACTTTGAAGACTATAGGCATGTTAGGTAGGATTGGACTTAGCTATTAGGATGGGCTAATAACTCGTTTAGGAATAATGAGAGAAAAAGTGCAAAACGAGTGAAAATCGTACAACTACTCCTGAAGCGACAGAGAAATGTCAAAATAAACGGCTAAACCTGGAAAAGTGAAGCGCTTTTCTCGTAAAATGACAACGTGCAAAGAAATGAACATACCAGCAGCCGACCACAAGCACGCAAAACAAGTACTCTAAAAACTGAACCGCTTGCTCCGGTGCTGAGAGTAACTAGGAGCGAGCAGTGTTCACACCCCAGGTCTCTGCCTGCGTCAGTAGCCCCCAGGAGATCGATCAGGGCGACGTCTAACGGTGGCCACACTTTCCATCCACTCATGACGTTCTCAAGTTGAAACAGGCGCTTTGAAATTCGTTTAGAGCTAATGTGTTCGGGGAATTGGTTGATAAGAAACAAATAGCGTAAAGAGAGAATTGCGTGTTAAGTTTTTCCTCAAAAAGTTACATTTCACCAAACAGTGACAAAATACATTTTTTCCCTTTCAAAGTTTTAGTTATCTCTGGTTTTACTCTGAAAAGATTCACCGTTCTAAAAATTTTTAAAAGATGAAATGAAGAGAATACTGGGTGCTCTTGATAAGCTAAAATGAAATTTAGGAGGCTCGGAAGTAAATTAACTCTTTTAGGTTGGATATGATACATCTAAAATGTGTTAAGCATCTATTTGTACCTGAGTTGGTCAGGTAATTTGCTTGGTTGCTGGGTATATGTGGACAATATTGTTTACCGTTTGAATTCCTCTACAAGAATGCGAATCATTTATTCTTTTTAATTGCACCTCAATTTGTTGGATCAATTGCTGAATGACATAATCTCACTATTGTGGCAAAAAAATCCCCAAAACAACAGCAACAACAACAACAACCACAACAACAACAACAACAACAACAACAAAGCAACAACAACAACAAAAAATAAAATGTTCTCAAAGCTGGTCAAATTGTCTCCATTGTTGATATCTAACCACCAGGATTGTGAACTCTCAAGGCCCATAAATGGCCCATTCTTAGCAGCCCTTTTTGTAAGGGCCAGAGGGTCTACGAAAAATAGTAGAGCTGTAGTCACAATAACGAACTAACAACTTGGGCTAAAAGTTGCTCTGCTGGTGCAAAAACATCGATGCTCTAAGGGTGTCTCGAGAAAGATGTTGTTGTTGTTGTTAAGTTGGTTTACCGTCCAACATCAACTCAATATAGGCTATATTATGGACGGGCCCTAAGACTAACGTCTGGCAGTTTTATGTGCTGACACACACGAGACAGGGCGGTGATACCATGACTCCTGTCTCAGCCGCTCACATTAAACTGAAACCAACCCAACCAGTAGGGAGCTAAATCGTCAGTGCTTGAAATACGGACTTTTTTCTACAACAGCCCCCCCTCCCCCGGCTAGAAAAAGATACAATATCACTCAAGCCATAAAACTGTTTTGAAGTTGTTTTGTCACAGTTCAGGGCTATTTACTAGAGTTTTGTTGTCTGGATTTGTTTACTGAGCTTATGGTATTATTTGTGCGTAGAGCTATATACAGAGCTTTGTTAATGTCCGTGACCTTCGGCTATCTAATTAACTAATTATTGGTTTACAAGGTGTGGTAAATATCGAAGAAATAATAATTGTTACTAGAATTGACAATGACGCATTTGGTGGAGAGATGCCAAGTAAAATGAGAACATTAAGTAGGCTGTGGAAAATGTCAAATTTATAGTTTTTAAACAGCTGGTAAAAGCTAGCTTCACGTGGTTGTATAAAGATAGTGATATTTCTAAACTTGTTTTAAATAGGATACATACTGGAAATCCTGGAAAGAACATCTTTAAGTGTGGTGTACATATCATGGACACACCCACCTGTCAACAAGTACAAGTTTGCTCACTCATCTTATTTTCATATGATTTTACGTCTTTACGATAATTTCCCACTCAGGTATGGTGGCCTTATGTTTATTCAATTATGCGCATATTGTTAGTTTTTTTTTCTTCGTTTCCCACCTGAATTTGTTAAGAAAACAACCTTTGTGAGTGGAACAAAACTGTTAAACCATGATAAAACCAGAAAAAAAAAACGGTGGCCGTATAAGCCTACTTAATGGAGAGTATGAGTTTTCAAAAAACAAAACAAAAAGCCATACTACATTAAATTCTAAAAGTACGTCTAAAACTAAATCAGTTAAATATTAAGTTCAGAACTCTTGAATAAAGTGTTTATACATACGATGGAGTGATACAGTAAGATAAACTATTAGTTGCAGCTTTAGTCATAGTGATGATAAATAATTATAGTTGAAGTAATGAAGTAGTAGTATTAGTAAAATTATGCGCATATTGTTAGTTTGTATTTTTTTTCTTCGTTTTTCACCTGAATTTGTAACCTAACTTTTGTGAGTGGAACAAAATTGTTAAACCATGTTAAAACCAGAAAAAATAGTGGCTGTATAAGCCTACTTAATGGAGATTATGAGTTTAAAAAAATACCCATAATACATTAAATTCTAAAAGTACGTCTAAAAGTAAATGAGTTAAATATTATGTTCAGAACTCTTGAATAAAGTGTTCATACAATACGATGGAGTTGAAGTTTTAGTTTAGAAGAAGTTGCAATTTAGTAGAAGCCGTAGCATAATGTAATATAACTTTTACTTTTCCTTATATGACACATCAAATGAATTAATGGAAGATGAAAAAGTGATCAAGATTATGATGATGATGATGATGATGATGATGATGATGATGATGATGATGATGATGATGATGATGATGATGATGATGATGATGATGATACCGATGATGAAGATATTGATGAGGAGGAGGAATAGGAGAAAGAGGAAATGATGACAACGATGCGAATGATAATGATGATGTTGATGATAAGTTGGAGATGAAAAAGTAAAAGGAAAAGAATGAGTAAACAAGTCGATGGGTGAGAAATAGTATAAAAGATGAGGGACGAAAGGTCGAGAAAGAGTTATAAACCAATAATAAGCAAAGCGGGAAGACAAAAAAGTAAAGAAAAACAGTAAGACGTACACGGAAACCGATAATGATGCCATTGCACTATTTTCACACCTTGCATCATTCTGGGTTAAGATTATGCATACCCTCTTTCTTCACGCTAATAGGCACAGCTTCCTAAAACAAAGCTCTTGTTTTTCCGATGCTTTCTCACCGTCTAGCATTGCGTCTGAGGAGCGCTCCCAAAGATTTTCTGCTCCTCCGATCGCTTAACTCCGACAGCGCGAGTGCAATGTTAACCCGCGTACCGTCATAGTTTAGATCAAGATCTAACTGGTAAAAGCTTTACCTGCACTGAGTGTTCTGTTTCTGGCGTTAATCTTTTCGTACACAGCTCATTCATGGCGTTGTAACTCGATTCTTCTCGCCTGGTTGGAGAGAGTGGTAAAGGAAAGTAGCTACAGGTGCCTGATTAGTTTGATCTGTAAGCTCTGACTACTATAAGCCGTGTCGTTGTGCCTTTAAAAGTAAAGATTTCAACCGGTTTGACATTTTAGTGGTGAATTATTTTTTGTGAACTCCAGTGAAAGGAAAAAGGAAAAATGAAGCACAACAACAAAAACAACAACAACAACAACAACAACAACAACAACAACAACAACAACAACAACAAAAATAACAACAACAACAACAACGAAACAACAACAACAACAACATCAACAGAAACAACAAGAACAACAGCAACGAAAAAGACAACAAATGAAAAAAAATAATAGAAATGAGAACGTGAAAAGGGGAAAAAAATGAAGTGCTGAAAAAATAATCAGCGCCAGGATACATTTTTTGCGTAAGTCAATGTATACTTTTTGTATGATCTGGGGCATCATTTTATTGGCTGCTCTATTTCCCGGACCGGGGTATCAAATGCCGTTGACGCCATGGTTAAGGTCTTCTTTTATTCAATTCAAAAGAAGAGATGAACGCGCGATAAAATTTAAAAACATACACCCATACCCACACACAAAAACAACTCAATCTCTGAAAACACAACTCTAACCCCTCCTTTTTATTTTATATGTTTGAACCGTGCTAATCACGAGATGCTAAGAATTCCTCAATAGTCGTACCCTCCCCCCAAAAAATGCTCAATGCTTGTCATGTAATTCAAACCATTCAATGAGTTCCCACGCATACTTGTTTGTCTAGTGTTCATCTCCAAGTTTTAAAACACCTTTATTTATGCCCCTAGAGCTGTATCTACACAGCCAGTGCGTGTCTGTTTGCCTTTATGAGCGTATTTCATCCACTTCGTTTGTAATCAAGCTGTCCTTAGTTTGAATCCGGCATTTATTTAACACAGCTCATTCATGGCGTTGTAACTCGATTCTTCTCGCCTGGTTGGAGAGAGTGGTAAAGGAAAGTAGCTACAGGTGCCTGATTAGTTTGATCGGTAAGCTCTGACTACTATGAGCCGTGTCGTTGTGCCTTTAAAAGTAAAGGTTTCAACCGGTTTGACATTTTAGTGGTGGATTATTCTTTGTGGACTTCAGTGAAAGGTGATTCAAGTACACCACATCCACTTATGCCAAAAGAAAAAAGGAAAAATGAAGCACAACAACAACAACTGCAACAACAACAACAACAACAACAACAACAACAACAACAACAACAACAACAACAACAAATAACAACAAATGAAAAAAAAACTTTTAGAAACGAGAACGTGAAAAAAGGTAAAAAAATGAGGTGATGAAAAGTAATAGTTTGATTTGCACCAATAGGCGCCAGGATTCATTTTTTGCGTACTTCGATTTAAATTCTATATTTTTTGTAAGATCTGAGGCATCATTGTATTGTCTGCTCTATTTCCCGGACAGGGGTATCAAAGGTCGTTGACGCTATGGTTAAGGTCTTCTTTTATTCAATTCAAAAGAAGAGATGAACGCGCGATAAAATTTAAAAACAGACACCCATACACACACACAAAAACAACTCAATCACTGAAAACACAACTCTAACTCCTCCTATTTATTTTATATGTTTGAAACCATGCTAATCACGAGATGCTAAGAATTCCTCAATAGTCGTACACTCTCCAGAAGAAAATGCTCAACACTTGTCATGTAATTCAGACCATTCAATGAGTTCCCATGGATACTTGTTTGTCTAGTGTTCATCTCCAAGTTTTTAAACACCTCTATTTATGCCCCTAGCACTGTATCTACGCAGCCAGTGCGTGTCTGTTTTGCCCTGATGAGCGTATTTCATCCACTTTGTTTGTAATCAAGCTGTCCTTAGTTTGAATCAGGCATTTATTTTTTAGAAAAGAACTCTATTTGACCTTTCCCAGTACTTTGGTATTGTCAAATGCGAACGAACTATAGCTTAGGCTTAGGTGGTCCAAAACATACAAGGGTTTTACTTTATAACCTTGTGGTTGTAGGTACCCACTCACTTGTTTACTGTTCGAATTGGTGGGGAAGAGATGGGGTTTCAACTCCATGAAACAAAGTCTGTGATTCTGCCTGCCTAACTATGTTTTGGTCTCCGTCTGCGTGTCTGCGTATCTGCCTATCTATTTCTTGTCTCTGTCTGCCTGTCTGTCTAACTCTCCCTGTTTTTGCCTCTGTATATCCCTAACTTCCCTTTGTCTCTTTCTCAGTCTCTCTATCCCCCTCTCTCTATCTCTCTCTCTCTCTCTCTCTCTCTCTCTCTTATACACATACTGTTAATACTTACATTTAAAAAGTTTATCTCAAATTGTTCAATGTGTTACAAATACTCCTAAAATATGTGCCCAGAGAAGGAATAATTAATGTCCAATGGTACTTTATCTTAATGTAATTTATAACTAGCTATTCTGTTATTTAGATATACTTGAAAATTAATGTTTTATGGTTTAATAAACTGAGTAGTAACACTGGTTAATTTTTTGTCATTTTAATGCCATCGTTATATGATCATTTAAATAAATCTATATTTTTCATAAAATTTCATGTAAAGTATGTACTGACTCACTGTTTTTCAATATGCCTGCCACTCTTTTTTCTCTTAAGATTTATTCTACTGTACAAGACGAAAAAAACTAGTTAAAAGAATATTCATTAATCATTTAAACGAATGCAAAAGCAAGTACATTTAATTTGTTTTCGAAGTGTTCAAGAAAATATTCTGTGAACGTTTTGGACTCCTGTGTTTTGACAGATGATATTTAAAGGAACGGAACCAAAAATAGAATCAGCCACTAACAGGAAACGACTCGCAAAACAGGAAAACTGTCCCGTGGGGTTTTCCACTGATTTTGTTTGAGGTATAATATCATTATTCTCTCCCAAGAATAATTGATCTCAGGCCAACAGCCTTGTGTTTTGGCATTCACGTATGGAGATTTCATGTCATCTGCTACCATAGGCGGAATCGGGCCAGAAAAAGGACTGTGACGTCTTTCTACCCATGTCCCTCATAATTCTGTCATGTGCACAGCTCCCGGTATTTTGACTATTCAAATACTGCTGTTACAGCTTTCCTTTTATTATTTTATTGATTACATTAATTTTGATTCTGGGCTTGACGCTTCTTTCTCTCCTAAGAAAACAAATATTGCCTTTTAACACTTTTCCCACATTTCTTTAAGTCTTTAACGAAAACCTTCGGCATTGGTTCTTTTTTGGTGTGACGCCAATCTCAATTCCGGAGGGGGGCCCAGACCACACACTTACTGACAATGTTCCCACCTAGTTTTACCGATGAGGTCTTTTGCTTCACTTCAACGCGAGACACCATTTAAATTGCGCCTTTTCCCAGCAGTGAGCTTTTTGAGATGGCATTGCAAATAAAACGTGAACACGAAAACTTCTCCAAGATTTTACTGCCATTTCGTCCATCAATCCCAGTCCAGTATTTGTCATGGCTCTTGAGTGCGTCGTTCTAATAAGCTCAACTTTAAAGAAGGAACTAGTCTTGAGGGGACAAAGTGACTCAGTTGGTATAGCGACCCTGACCTGAAAGTTATGTATTCGAATTTAAATCAAAGCTGAGTATCTTCCCCTCGTTGGATCGATGTCAGTAAAATGTGACCAACTGGGGCATAATGTCCGGGTGATCCTCATATGACTCTGTGAGGCAGCACGTAAAATTGGTAGATATTACTCTTGATGTCCGTCCACCCCATGGCCTGGTCGCTAAAGTTTGACGTTAACAAAAGAATCAACCAACTGACAGTCTTTCATCATTAACGTGTTCAACATTATCATGTCAAGGTAACAAATTTCGTACTGCATTATTTCCTATTTACTTTAGTTTGTAGTAGTAGTAGTAGTAGTAGTAGTAGTAGTAGTAGTAGTAGTAGTAGTAGTAGTAGTAGTAGCAGTAGTTGTATTATCGTTATCATTATTATTATTATTATTATTATTATTATTATTATTATTATTATTATTATTATTATTACATTTCAAATTTTGTTGTTGTTGTTGTTGCTGTTGTTGTTGTTGTGAAAGGCATAAGATAATGCTTTGGTACTACTACTACTACTACTACTACTACTACTACTACTACTACTACTACTACTACTACTACTACTACTACTACTACTACTACTACTACTACTATTACTACTATCTCTTTAACATGAATATAAATAAGACATTCTGCTAATTGCAGGTTTTGTACGCCTCTCCACACTCATTCGCTTTATAAATCTGGAAATCCCAGGAAGATGTTGAAATGCTTAATAATATAATTATTGACGTTTCTTGGTCAGACAAGTAAAGGAATACAGACCAGCTGACACTAATAATGGAATAGTTAAAAGTAGGGCTTCATAAAACATTTAGTTCTTAAATAAGACAAATTAAACATTTTGGCATCTGTGAATTGTTCAAACTGAGCATTTACGTTGAAAAAATAAAGAATAATTCGAAACCGCATTAATGTTTGTCGCAGTTAATTGACTTTTTAAATGTATATTGCTGCACTCAAAAGTGTGCTCATAATTTTACTCACACTAATAACTTTGGATTTTTTTTTCTCTACTTAGGCGCTTGTTAGGTGCACTAAATTTGTACGACATGGATCCAAAAACTAACGTCACACTAAGACAACGGGAATTTTAAATATCTCTGTCTAACCTGTCGCAGTATGATGGCCACGGTAAGTAAGCCTGATCATGGATTTGAACCCGAAAAATCCTAAATAGAAGCTCCATCGACTGAGCTAATCCCGCCCCCTTTCAAATATGTAGTGCAGTTGTTTGTGAAATGCATTCTCCATGTGATTTAATCTATTATTGAAAACAATTCTCTACAGAATCCTTTTTATATTTGCTGGTGCAACTCTGACCTTTAAAATATGACTCAACATTTTTATCCGTATTATATTAAGTGTTGAAATACAATACGGATAATTTTTTTCGCGGCCAAAATGGCACTGTTTTTTTGCTTCAGCATGCGTAAGCGTAGAAGCCATTGATGTCTTGAAACAGCCGAGTAGGTCTTTGGAAGGGCATCCACACAGATTTGAAAAAAAAAAGACTAACAGTTGTAAAATTATCTTTGCAGTTAAGCGATAAAATGTTAAAACCTTTTTTTTTTATAAATTGCAATTTAAATCCAAAACGTCGAGTTCGAACAGGTTTACTTGTTATGTAGGCCCACAGTCATACACAAAGCAGAGTACAGAAATAAACAAAGTTATTTAAAAAAAAGATAAAGTCAATATTGTTAAGTTGTATGGTTCGAAGGAGCTCACAGTCTAAACTTGGTGGAAGTTTGGTTTAAGTGGTTTAGCTTAGTCATTAGATTGAAGCCCTTTATTCATCTGCATAAATGGAAAACGTTCGTCCTAGAAGACTAGACATCTAAAACTGAGCGACGCTTTCCGATCAAAAGTGGAAGTCGATCGAATTTAGGGTAAAAAATATAAGGAAGTCATAAAACAAACACAACAGAGCACCTTTTTTCAAAGTTTAAAAGGAGGATGATGAGAAAAGAAAATGGAGGCAGAGAGCGAAGGGGGACCTTGTTATCTTCTGTTGCATGTGTCATGACGGGTCTCAAAATGTTCAACATCTATTTATGAAAAAAAAACAATGCTTTGTGATATAATTTTCACTGTCTTCATAATCGAACTGTGAAATATTCCTGGCCACATTAAGGACTTCTATAATATAATTATAGATAACAAGAATAAAGTATAACTTTTGCTTATACCTTTGCTTTATGTGACAAAATATAACATTGGAAAAACACACATTAGAGTTTTTTCAAACATAGGGGAGAAATTCAAACCCCACACATACAATTTACTGCAAGTAAAAGAGTGCCTGAAAATTGAACAAACTTCAGAAAAGGAGAACATTGTAATTAGGAGAACATTGTAATTATTGCCTTTGCTAGCGTGTTGATAAGACTATTCTTGGGGAAACATAATTATGTTCTTAATTTTATTATGAAAGTTGGATAGTTGTTACCGACAGATGGGCAGATATACCAGGGAGAAACAAACATTAATATAGAGGTTGAACTAGATAGATGGTTGAATCAATATGCTGATTCGATTCTGGACGACAGAAAAGAAAAAGTATCAGATAGAGACAGAGGTTGCGTCAAGTCTGAAGAAAACGAAAGACTGAACCAACACGGCGACAGAAAATCTAAACAATATAAACGTGAAATGACATGTTTAGAATATTGATTAACGAAACTGTGTGAAAAAAATGTAAAAAAAAAACGAACAAAGAAAGAATGGAAAACAACAAAAAGTCTTAAAATCTAAACCAGACAAAAAAAAAAAAAAAAAGAAATCAACAATGAATAAACAAAACATAGCTATGCTTAAAATACAGAAGAAAAAAAATAGAACTTAGGTGAAAAAAGCGTTTAGTACGAAGAAGATGTGGAAAGAGTACATCCTTAAGCTTATTGTTGTTTTTTTTTACGTACGTTTGCTCAGGGTTATTATTTAAAAGCTCACCAATAAGCAGTGTAAAATTTCTGTCGAGTGCAATGTTGAGCCCTGCTGGAAATGATTGAAGCTAATGGAGGGTGAGGGACTAGAGCAACACCGCTGTGTCAGGTGAACCTCAAACTAGTTGAATTAAAAAAAATTTAAGGAAAGAGAACAAAACATGGAGGTCGTGAAGATGTAGATCAATTACTGACTTTACACGATGGGAATCTCTTGATCTATTTTTTAATAATTTCAGCTTGTGGTCTTATCGGTAGGACCCTTATTTTAACCATTACACTTCAACGAAAATCACCTTGTTTTTTTGTTTTAATTCTAATTAAAATTTGTATCAAACATAAATGTATAAGAGCTTGGCAATTACATTCAAACGATTTGATTTTAGTGAACGGGCTAAATTAAAAGGTTAATTGAACAGAAGAGAATGGATTACCAGAAGTCACAGACAGAGACAGCGAAGTGTAGCATCACACTTACTCAGTACTTGAACTATTTTGCCGTCTCTAATGCGTACAAGTGCAGATCGCGTTTTGCTTTAAGTAGACTATGTTAGAGATGACCCTTTAATTTTTTGCGTTGGCTACCTGACTTTTCCTTAGTGCTAAGAGTAATATGTTTTTCGCTCTTCTTCCAAATGAGCAAACAAACAAACAAACAAACAAACAAACAAAAAAACAACAACTCTCAATAGATGGTGATCTCCAGCAACAGAACACACGAGAGTAATTCCTTAAAGCCTGACGATTTTTGATTGATAAAACAACATCGAAATCCAAAGACTGCTCTGTTATGCACATAATACCATCCCAAATATTGAAATTAAGCCAGGCAGATAAGTTGAATCTCCACGTTATGCGAGCGACCAGCCAGAGGAGCCAGCAAGAATGGTGAAGTTGGTTCTCGCATACTTATGGGATTTGTCTGTGGAGGAATTTGATCAACCTGGACTTACAGGGGAGGATGAACTTGCCCGGCCGTGAGCCTGGCGGATTCAGAACAAAACCATTGTTTTCAAATGACGCTCACAATTATTCAAACATGTGGAGGTCACGTTTTTCATTAATTTTCTTTTGAGAGGACCAGAGAGAACAGTTATGAGTTTTGATGGCGGACTCCGTGCAAAAGAGCCTGTTATTCTAGTAAATAATTATGCTTCCAGACCCAGCCACTCCTAATCAATTTGTTTGCTGGGAATTTCGAAATGTAGCTTCACTTGCTACCACAACCACAAGTGGTATTTGATCTTGGTTTAAGCCTGGTTAAAAGAAAGGTCAGAGGATTTTGAATTAATTAGCTTGGTATAAAGGTAATATACCCAAAATCTTCTGTTAGGGAAAATCCAGCCCAGACAATGAAAGCAATTTAAGATAACCAAACGTCTGGTTTTGTTTGCAGACCAACGTGATTAAGATACAGCTTGGGTGGATGATCTTCGCATGAAAAAGAAATATTTTTTTTTAGATTATAACTAATCTTTTGTCTAACGGTTTGTCGGTTTGTCCGGTACACAAGAAAGCAAGACCACAGGGGAGAAAGTAGACAACTTAGTTGTTTTTTATGGTTTGGTTTAAGAATTCATCTTTGTGACATTGATTATTATTTTGAACTTGAACTTACTAAATAGAAATAAAGCCCTAAGATCAGTGCCTAAGACGGTCTGAGCTTCTAACTTCTATTTAACCAACGATGCGGATTGCTTAAAATAATTATTATACGCGGCATTAAAAAGGCATCAGTTACTTTTGACCTTTCTCTTCTTTCAGTACTAATTTTTTATGAAGGCCTTTTCAAAAAATTTTTTCACCAAATTCATCGAACAGTCTGCACAGTAAACGATGAGTAGAAGTTTATATTTTTTACCTATTTGCATGTTAGGAATGGTACACAGTAATAGTTTCTTTTTTCAGTCAGCCTATGCAGTCTAATCAACAGCAATGTAAGATGCGTCTTATGGTTTAACAATATAGCTATCTTTGACTCTCAATACCAACATCCCTCGACATCGTTGACTTAGCTAGTTTTTAGAATTATCTATTACCTAATCATTCCACATTTCGCAGGAATAATGGGAACATAAAAGATGGTAGGCGGACAGGGTAAATAGCAAATCTATAGATATCAAGTCGATTGTGAAAACTATTTTTCCTACCACACTCGTGCTATCTTTCGGTTGTGTTCAGTTGCGATGGTTTGCTTGCCTTTATGGAAATAATATCTTACGCTTCATAATATTTTGTTGATTTTCTATTGGCTTTCAACCTGTGTTCCACTGCCTCAAGTGGTTTTGTTTTAAGGAATCTTCAGTGCTTACAAAGTAATTATTTTTCCACGAAAGTCCATTAACATGAGAGACATTTCTCCAATTATTATCTTCTTCTAAAAGCCTTCCATGTGCAGCTTTTGTAATGCCCTTATTTTCTTTAGGATGCAATCCTAAAGTAGAAATATATCTATCCTTCTGTCTGTCTGTCTGGCTGGCTCTTTATCTATTTATCTATCTATCTATCTATCTATCTATCTATCTATCTATCTATCTATCTATCTATCTATCTATCTATCTATCTATCTATCTATCTCTCTATCGATCGATAGATCGATCTACCTTTTTACCTATAAAGTAGAAGCAACAATGTTGAAACCTGAGGAATGTTAAGGGCAGCTGAATTAAATAATAGTCATATCACATACTGACAGTTCAGTTTTTGTAACCCATTTTCATCCAAAAAATTATAAACTGCCCCAATTTCCGCCAAGGTTGTTTTGTCTTGAACGTGTACATTTTTGGGGGTATGACTTTTATACTGTCTTTGTGCTTCTGCGAAAATTCATATCCTGTGGTTCACACTCTTAGGAAGTACGGGAGGTAGTAAAGGGCCTGCTCGTAATGGCACAGTTTATTGACATTTCTGTTTTTTTTAATGTTATTATCATGTGTTTTTTCATTATGTAACACAAACAAAACAAAACAAACAACAAACATTACTTCATTTTCAATCCTGACCACCGCCAGCATTTTATAAGTACCATTCACCATACCGAATTTGGATACGTTGATTTCTTCGTTTTTGTCCATAGTGACATAGCTCCATTATAATAAGGTTTGTTTTGCTTGCGTTAGCATTTTATAAGTACCATTCACCATAATTTGGATACTTGATTTCTTCGTTTTTGTGTCCATAGTGACACAGTGTTTTGGGTTTAGCTCCATTATAATAAGGTTTGTACAACTCAGTGATCGGATACGCACGACATTTCTGTAGGTCCCTAACTTGATCCCCTTGCTTTGTGCCAGTATAATGTGACCAACTGAGACAGCCACTCTGCTATCCCACTAAAAATCTGACTTTTTTCGGGACACGACGGCGATATGGCTTTGTTGCCATTGTTAAGAAACTAACAAACCAAACGCAACCGTAAGAAAACAATTATTATAATATTGCCAACCTTATACCCGTCACCAGTGCGCAACATTACCATTTTTTGGCTAACCCTGTCCACTTGATGGCAAGATTGGTTGGCAGTTTTGAGGCAGGATACCGCATTGATTCTACTTCACTCTGCATAAAGCGGAAAACGGGTCATAATAATTGTGGGTATTCAATCTATGGAAAGACTAAACAAGTTTTACTTCATAAAAAAACGATGAGGTGTTATTGAAGTTCATGATTTAACGACTTCTTAATTTCTTGGATTCTATTCTTTTTCATGTATGTCATTATGTTTTTTTAAATGATGTGATATAATAACTGTTAAAAATTTTCGTTTATTTAGAGACAGTGGCATAACGCCAAACCAAAGATAGGAATCACGTTATAATAATCCAACTGCGGAGCAAAGCTGTTGCGTGTAATTCGAGCTTTCTAATGTCTGAGCTATATGCACCGGCCCCACACCTGTTGATGCAGATCAGAGAAAAAATAAAGGAAAACAATTCATCAACAATAAGAAAATAAATAATGCCATAAATTAAAACTAACATCACCTCTATCATCACCCCCAAATGTCACAACAAGAACAGTAACAGCAACAACACGGCAAGAAGAACAACAAGAACAAAAACAACAACAAAAACATCATCAACAACAACATCACTATCACGAACAACAAAGACCAACAAGCACAAAGGGGAAAAGACTGATATGATTTCTTTTTCATTTTTGAAATTCTACTCTAAAATATTCTGCTCAACCTCCACAATCACCAGACAAAAATGTGTTGAAATCCCAAAACCTTCAAAATTCATGCAAAATATTTATATTTTTTTCCAGCCACTCGCATCTGAGACCGAAAATACATATTTAACTCACAAAAAACAACAAAAAACAACGACAGGCTTAAGGATCAAAAGAGACTTCATCAATTCATATTTAAATTTATGCAGTCTAAAAAAATTGGCCCGTTCGAATATTTGGCCCTTAAATTTATTTAGTTTCTTCTTTTTTGTTTTTGCTTCACTTCCTTCCCCAGTGTTTTCCGTATGACATGCACCAAGCTATACAGGGATTGGTCTAAGTTGAAGCGCCTCGTGGTGCTTACAAGATGTGTTTTCACATTTAAAATAATATTTACTTTCAGCATAATACAAATTACGTTTGGTATACATTAAGATAAACAACCGCAGCATATAAAACAGCTAAAAGTAATTTTCGCAAAGGGAATGTGGATTAAATTATGCAGGTAACGTGTTTTCTATGAGACTAAGTAGATCTGTCTTATAATTGTAAATAATTAAAAAATTTTGGAGACTTGAATACGAGCTTAACGAAGCCAGATCATGATTGAATCCATGATATTTTTCAAACCACCGCACAAACAAAGTGAATGTAATTATACAGGAACATAGAGGAATACATGCTCTTTATAAATAGCAGGCGTGTACTTGAGATTGCATTTGTTCAATTTCGATGATTCATTGAATGAATTTTCCTTATACTGATGAATAATATATATATATAGATAAAATAAACATTCGGATTTTTCTAAAATCTTTATATCTTTATTTCCCAACTTCTTTATAATTTGGCTAGGAAAAAAGTGTGAATGTTAATTCTAACCCGTCGAATGTTTGTCGTTTGTCATATTTTGTATTGGGTCCATTATAAAATCGCAATATCAAACTTAACGACTCTTTTTTTTTCCTTTTGTATTTATCTACATAACAGGAGCACACAAAATAATATACTGACGTTTAATTAAAAGTGATGAGAATTGTGTGTACGTTACTAGGTTGTAAGTGCAAAATTCCACGAAGTATAATCTTTCCGTAGTACATAAACAATTCAGTCCATCTAAAATACATTTATTGTAAATGACTTCCACTCTCAACAACCCCCTCTCCTTTCTCCTCTCACTCTCTCTCTCTCTCTCTCTCTCTCTCTCTCTCTCTCTCTCTCTCTCTCTCTCGTCTTCTCTTTCTCTCTCTTTCTCTCTCTCTCTCTCTCTCTTTCTCTGTCTGTCTCTGTCTGTCTCTCTCTCTCTCTCTCTCTCTCTCTCTCTCTCTCTCTCTCTCTCTCTCTCTCCCACTCGTGAACTTATCTGTTACTTTATACTTTTTGTAGGAACACGATAACACTGCTTTGCTAATCGATATTAATTCAATGTCACTGAAAATAAAAAATTCTCTTTTATATAGTTCACCACCCAGAAAAGGGTAGTTTCGTAATTGAAAGTCTTCATAAGTATTTGCAATTATTTAGTACTTTCTCTATTACATTATCAAACTGAAAGAAAACTTGGAGGTGAGGCAATAATTTATTACTCTTAACTCATTGCTTTCGATTGTTAGGCAAGTACGGGCTTCTACATCTTTCTTCTTTTTTTAGGGTGAGGGGGGTGAGGGAAAGCTGTCGGTTTGTTTACACTAGGCAATTTTGAGCTAGTAACGCCAGAGAGCGTCTGTATTGTGCACTGTTCCACAAAATGCTTTGACGTCATGAGAATCGTTTTTGTTGTTTTTCCATTTGTGTAGAGAAGCAATTTTCTTCATGTAATAAATGACGTCAGAATTGTTGTCGTATTGGTTTGCTCCATACTTCCCTATGATTTTGAAAAATATATGTTGTTTATCTTACAAAACGAAATATTTTATTGAACCAACGTATATGCATAGATTACCACGGTATTTTCAGTTTTAAGGTGCATCAGCTGCTCAAACGAAGATATCAATGTTCTCGTGGTCGAAAAGTTGTCTCAAAATTATCATCTCACCTAATGGTGACCAACTCAGTCGAGGAATCAAAATTATCATCTCACCTAATGGTGACCAACTCAGTCGAGGAATCAATTTAATAGAATTCAGGAACAAAGGGCACAATGCTTGATTTGTTCATTGCTCGTCAGGACCTTAACTCGGACTTCTGTCTCAGCCAACCATGCAATACTGACACAGATCCAAACAAGCAATCAACTCTCAGGGTCGAACCGGGGAACTCCTTTGAGTCACCTTTCCCCCCAAAGTCCATTGCACTTTTTAAACGCTATAATGATCTATGCAGGGAGAAGGATGACAATTACTAATTCATAATTATTTCTCTCAAACAAATGCATAGTCTCCAAGCTTCTAAAGAGCTGATGTAAAAATAACTTTTAACCCTATTGGATAATGCCATGAAGACACTTAATTTTAAATGAAAAGAGTACCAAGAACTATTATTACTTTCAGGACGTACATTAAGTGTTAACATTTTCGTAATATCTTTTATCTAGTATTTTTTTAAGTGAGCTGTAAATACGGATGATATGTGGTAGCAGGGAAAAGGAAAGCTAGAATTAAACGTAAATGACCTTTATAGATAACTTTGTCAACAGTTACCACCTGATGTAGCAAATCAAAAGCTTGTATGTGCTAGGAAAGAGAAACGTCATTAACATTCTAACACGCAGCAAATACAAACACTTTAAATCATTATCATAAACCTTCTCGACTGATAAGAATGATTAATCTGAATGTAAATACTTTTGAAATATATGATATGATTTTACAAATATTTAAAACCTAATAAAGTGTTTAATATTTTATAAACCCCAGGGAGAGTATCCGGCCAGGATCAAAGAAATAAACCAAACTTTGTGAATTTAGTTTTTAAAAGTTGACATTCCTGCCGAGAATATCCAAACACCTTCCACTAGCCCTCTGTACTACATGCATGAAAGAAAACTGAAAACAAGATACTGGGACAAAACACGTTTCTGGTGCAGGAGCAATCACTGTTGGAGGTCCTACCACACGCGTTTTACTTTGCAGGTCTCTTGGAGATCAAAGCAAGACTTAATTGGTCGAATTAGGTGGGACTATGTGCAGAAAAGAAATCAGTCTGCAAAATGTGTGCTTTCATTAGAGATATTGCTTATTGATCACACCGTGTACTACAGAGAACCATGTACTATAGAGATTATTGTAGGGTACACCAATCTAAAACTCATACACGCTCGTGTCATTAAACATATGGCGAAAGTTAATTCCTCACTTCCATGATTAATATTTGGGACGCTGAGCTTTACAATATTAAATATTTCTACCAAACAGTCAATAAAATAAAAGATATGATCATGTTCAGAGTCACGCCTTATGTGCAAGTATGATTTTTCTGGGCATGGCAAACAAGATCGACTGGATAATCTAGGGTCAGAGGAAAAGAAGCTCTGTCCTAATTAAACGTCTCATAAGTCAAAGGAACTATCATATACGGTGTGGGCGACTGGGCATGATTTGAGCGCTTCCTTATTGGTGGCGCAACAGAGGATACTATTGGCTGAATCCTCTTAGAGCGGGGATCGGAAGTCAGGACCAACTGATCAGTCACGCCCACCACCCTTAAGTTTAGTGGGTGATCCGGGCCATCCCCGAGAAATTGGAAACGTGCTGTAAAGTAGAGCTTGTTTGCTCTATCTTGTGGACGGGTCGCCGGCAGACAATGCTTGCTTATATCAAGTAAAGCAGGCGCCGAACATCGAATTATTCTGAAAACCCCTTCATTTTTCTTAGGCTGTGTTACTTGGTAAACATCACAGTCGTACTTAAACAATGCGGGGGCATCGGCCACAACACGCTCGGCTCTGGTTTCTTGTCTTGTCCTTTTTAGTGGATGTACTGGCTGCAAGCCTGCAGCCCACGCTCTTCTCTCACAAGAAGCGTTGTTTGATGAGTTCAAAATAAAAGGATTGTCTCGAGTCTGGAGCCTGGGAGGTGTTGCTTGCGCTACTTAATTTATCCTGATCCACCTCTTTTCTAAGCTTTTACTGAAAGTTTTTACCCATCTGATATATTTTAGGAAAGTCAGATACGGTTTTCCCGAATGACGAACCGATGTCTAGTGGTCGATGCTCACATGGCTATCCTTGTCTTCGTTGGTCATACTTTGAAATAATTTGTATCAATGGAACCTGAAAATATCACTTCCACGTTATGGGCGCCACAAAGATTATCTCCTATCAAAATAAAAATCTATATAAAAGCCGAATATTGTGGAAAAAAACAACAACAGACCCAACAACAGCAACAACAACAACAACAACAACAACAAGAACAACAAGAACAAGAACAACAACAACAACAACAACAACAACAAAAACAAAAACACCGACATGTTTGACAAAGATTTGGTTACGTACATGAGCGTACCCGAATTTAAAAAGAAGCGCTCCCGTTCAAGGTAACAACAAAATATTCTTCGCTCCCTTGGGAACGTGTGATCTAATTCATCGTTCGAAATATCAAAACCACTTTAATAAAATTTACCTAATTCAATATTGCTGTATTTACTCTTATCATCTCCCCATATATATAATAATCCAAATATCCTGATTATATAGACCCTTAAAGTTTGACATATCTTCCTTGATGTTTTGATTTTGTTTAATAAAAAAAAAAGGAGCACGACACTGCAAACGTAAGACAATTTCACCAAATTGAGTTTTGACAAATGTTGGTCTCATCAGAGACAGATTATGGATACAACAAATAAAGGTCAAAGTAGGTTATAGATCTAGAGTAGTAAGTACAACGTCGTGATAGCTTACGACACGTCATAACAATATGAGAATAAGAAAGCTTACGACGAGTCGCAAGCTACAAATAGGTTGTACTTAGGGCTCCTACTGTAGTTTTGTCACTAAACCAAAACATTTATGCCGCTATTACTTATAAGCATGCTGCAAATCGGAGATTTATTCGCAATTCGCATGAAAACAACACATCGCGCTTACGTACTTATTACCTTGACCTAGCTATTATGAGCATCATACGATGTACGCCCTTCTGACATATCCAATTCTATTCATTCCCTCTTTCTTTGTTTCCTTCGCTTTCCCTTTAAATCTTGCTGGATATTTCTTCCTTACTTCAACAACTAAATCTACAATTGAAATGTGTACTGGACAAGAATTAGAGCTACTTAAAAGAATATTTGGTGCTGCCGTAAACCTGTCTCCTCCATGAAGTATTCAAGACTGAACATGAATTAGAGCTACACATATTTCTAACAAGATGCTGATTAAATGCTTGAATCTGATTCCTCATTGCTCGTGGGCCATGAACTGGTTTCTTATTCATTTCGGTAGTGTAACGTAAACAGGTGATCAAGTTTCCAGGGAGAAAATTCTACATGAAGTGTCACAACATTAATGTTATTCTTGTTTACTCAACCACAACATGACATTGCTCTATCTCTCAGGTCGAAGAAAGCAGAGCTATCTCCTAGTTTAACATCTCCTATTTACCCATGGAGGATTATATACAGTGGCGGAACTCCAGATCTGTGACACCAGGACTTAGCCGTCCACACTATGATAAGACAGACCTAACCAGCAGTGAGATCGAACCAGGGGCCTCTGACCAGAAGCCGCTTAGCTCGACCAACTGAACTACCTCTACCTCTCCGGAAAAGGAAAATAAAACCAGACAAACATATAACTTTGTTTGAGAAGGAAGAAAATGGGCTCCTTATTCAAACACTGTGTAATAGACGATACCACAATAACCAGTTACAGCAATATTAATAATTCTAAATTTAATTCAAGGTTATACAATACAAAAAAAAACCGACACAATAATGTGCGTGCGGCCACTTTTTAAGAGCACATATTCAGGTGTTTTTTGTACTGTACACCAATTATCTTCACATTATCGCCAGTTATTGCTACTCCTAATCTCAGTGGTCAAAACAAGGAACCCACATGACTGATGGTACGGATTGGGGTAATCGCCACACCTGCTAATTTCCTGACCATGTTTTGGAATTTACCTTCAGTTTGAACTCCCTCACACAGGAATGCATGTTCGGGAAAAAAAAAACCTCTTCAGTTCCGTTGTCTGGTTTCATTATATAGTTTGGCCATGACGGGCTGTGCGCGTTTCAAGAATATGAGGCTAGTAGAAATCAGCGATTTTCACACGCAAAGCTCCGAGGATGCACTGTTGTAGTTTTCCTCTTCATAAAATAATGAGAGCAATCTTTATATATTTGTATAATGTTACCTCATTCATTGCATAACAAAAGCTCTCTATTGCCTTTGGGAAAAGTTGAAGTACTTGATTTTTAATTTTATCATTCGCTCGTAAAAACACACATGTACCAAACCTTTTACAAAATTCTGAGATTTAATATCGAATCAAACATAAAAAATGTTTCTGGTTGCAAATATGAAGTACTACTCTACGATGCATTTTTCTTAATTTTAATTCACAACGTTACGTTATATTTTTTTCACACTAGCGACGTGAGAGGGTCTGTTAGCAAAAAAAATCCATAAAAATGCAAGGGCACCTGCTACAAAATACAGCCATTTAAAAAAAAAATCTTAGTTCAACGACTCAGACATCTGTGTTCGATTACGGCACTAGTAGATGGAAAAAAATGAAAGACATCTTTTTTCGAACAAAAAATGTAAGATGTGGCAGCCACCTTGGATGTTTCAACGATGTTTTTTTTTCTCTTAAGGCTTTTTTTAAATTTATTGACCACATTACCTGAAACTTGGTGTGCATAGGAAGATTAATATATTGACCAAACATAGGTGATTTTGTGGTGAAGTATATGCATTACATATTGTAGAAATATTGGGAAAAGAACCAAATGATCCCTCCTTATTTCTTAGAAATATCCTTCTATACAACGTCTCCTTTATATTAATTAGCTTTCTGCAACTGAAATTTAACCTCAATTGGAAACAAAAAATTAAAGGGATTTAAGTATCCGTATAATTAGTTTTGAAAAAAAAACGACTTACAAAAATTGCGAATTCTAAATCAAGGGGGGAAATTAAATCGTAGTTATCTAGAGAAAACAAGGTCCACAGACTGTATTCTGGGAATTATCGGTAAGAAATCAAGGAAATTCATTCATACTTTGATGGAGAGCTTGGATATTGACCATTATTACGACAGATAACTTGACATAGTGTCAAAACTTGTGGTAAAATGGAATGTCCACCATGAAATGAACACAGTTTGGGGTGGGAAGTTATGAACAAAAATGTGGAAAAAAAATAAATGTATAAAATTAATGCTTTCAAGATCTTTTATTATGTTTCTATTATACTTGAATAACTAGAGAAGCCAATGAGACCATTTTTTTCTGTGAGAAGTGAAAGTTATCCATATTTACCCGCGAATGCTCTTAATCTTTTAACATTTTTGCACACTTATTGTTTTCCTTCAAAATGAACCTTTTATATAAATTTTAAATATTGGGGATCAGTTTTTATGTATTAAATTAAGAATTTTTTTTTTATTTTAAAATATTGTGTAAATTGTAATGATATTTCAGGCAAACACAAAGTAACAGGCGCAAACTCTTTCTGACCCGGAATGAGTACTTGTCATTGATAAGGTATTATGAAACAACTTTTGTGGTTTGGAGTTTTGATTGTTTAAAATTGTTATATGTTTCTCTATAACTATTTTTCCCTCTTCCAATCTCTCTCTTTCTTCCATTCTCTCCTTCTCTCACTTTTCTTCTCTCGCTCCTTCTCTCACCCTTCCTTTCTCGACCGTTCTCTCCCTCTCTCACTTCCGTTGGTTTTCTAATCTTTGGAAAAATTATTCTTTGTAAGCCGCTTCTGGAATAATTTGGTTGGTTCTACGATGAAAAAATGTTTTATAGAAATCGAGTCATTATATGGTTCCGTTCTACCAACTATTATTTAATTTTGGCTACTTTTTTTAATGGCAAATTATATTGTTGAAAAAATTCATAAGCTAATTCATTAGCTTCAACCTTAAGCTTTTTTAAAGACCCATAACCAAGACAAGATTTTGAAAATTAGTTGGTTGTTCCTACGCTCTCCCAAGTATTTCAAGATTAGAGGCAATCATTAATATTAATTTTAACAACCACGATTGTGTTAGCTGAATCATTCATCTTTAGCGAAAAGCTAGAAAGGATTTTAATTATAACAATGAATACAATTCTTGGTCAATGACCTTTATTCATTCTTGTACAAAATAAAAGAAATCCAATTTTCTTCAAAATTAATCCTTACTGTTCTAATCGCTTTATATTTGAATAAATAGTCTACTCCGACTGAATCGTTATGATAGGATAAAATGTCCTTGCACTAATGAAATACGTGTCGTGTCCTTGTGTGAAAAACAACGAATGTCCATGGTTTCTTGGTTGTATTTGAAAGTCACGCTCAGTCGGTATTGCTCTGACTTATGAGGATGACGACCTTCTGCGAATGCCCTTCTCTTTTATAGTTTAAACCTACAATAATCAAACAAAATGTTTAAAGCTTCTGCAAATAAAGTATGTTTCTTTCCGCCCACATTTGTTTAGAGACAGCTTTCACACAAAAATAAGCAGTATAGGATTGTATTATTTTGCATATATTAATACCCAAAACAGAAATTAAGAAAAACGTAATGTTTAGTTAAAAAAGTTGTAATTTTTTTTCTGATCGGCTGGGCCATGTGTCATCCCTTGCAGAAATGATTTCATAAACGCCAGCGGTACAAAGATGTCAGGTGTGAAAAACTATGCAGCTATAAGTCACCCCTATATTTGACTCTAGCAGAGACCAAGAAAGCTATAAACAATTCAGAATATTATGAAATTTAAAAGCCGTTGACAAATTATGTGGGGGGAACACAAAATCATAATTATATTAAACAAGATGTGTGCATTTCCATGTAAAATCCTCTAGAAAGCAATTGAGAAAAAGTTAAATCTTTATTTAAATCTAAGATCTAAAGTTACATCACATCATAATGGCTTAAAGTCTTCCTTTGCCTCTCTCGTGTGTGTGTGTGTGGGAGATGGACGGACTGGCGCAATTGGTAGGACTTTGGTCACTGGATTGAAACCCAGTTGGTTCAAAAAATTTATTTTCCGATTTCGCCCCGGACTGGTTGGGTCGGTGTTGGTATAATGTGACCGGCTGAACAGGAGTCATGGTGTCCCCGCAATGTGTGCGTGGCAAGACTTAAAATTATTAGACGTCAGTCTCAGGGCTCTTAAAAAATATAGCTTATATAGTGCTAACGTAGGACGCTAAACAAAACTCAAACTCAGACACTCATATGTGCAACCATCCCGCGGTGTCCAAAGTAAAGGCCCTCACGCCGTCGTCTGTGTGATAATGTGCCACTCTGCTAGTCATGTAATCCTATTTGCTCAGTCCCCGAGAATAGGAACATTAGTTTCGCAACCTCTGTAATGAGTTTAAAGTGGGAAACCTGTGTTTATGGCTCTATCAACATCTCCCAGTCTGGCTCCAAGTTCGGCACGCCGATGGAAGAACAACTGGAGATCAAATGTATGCCATTAGTGGGGTAAGGGGAAAGAAAAGTTAGCTGAAATAAAAACAACATCAAGCTTAGAGTAAGGAGGCAGTAAACTTTTTGCGCCTTTCTTTTTTGTCCTGATCCAATTACCGGACCCTGACTATCGCCCGTTCAGGTACTATTATATACCGTGCAAAATGTTCTCGATATTGTGAACCTACTAGCAGCCTTGTGTTTTACTGTGGTAGTGATTCTGGAGAATTATTTAGAAAATTAACAATATACTTAAAAATTGCTAGAGACTCGTCGAAAGTTACTTGACTTTGAACCTTTCGACGACATTGTCAATGAACCTCACAGCTCTGGATAATTTTGCTCTGGTTTAAAGCACTAAATGCGTGCAAGTTCTACGCAGCGTGTATGCCTTTATCCAAACCCGATTTAATAAATAACCAAATGAGTTGTTTTTCATAAGTGGTGCCTATTAACTGTGTAGCTAAGAACAAAGTTGAGATTTTGAACTTGCTGATCTCTTTTTCTTTTTTTGGAGGAGGTAATTTTTAAAATATAAATTATTTTAAAAAATATGAAGTAATCGATAATATAATTATAGAGCATTTCCCACCCTTTTAAATTATATGTTTTTTTCATTAAAAGTTTATTTAGTTAACAATCAGTATAGCTAGAAATTGACAAATTCAGTGGATTTGTAACCATCACAAGCAACTTAATTAAAATGGCTAAAATTGAATTGTGTGTTTTTCTAAGCTTTCAAAAACAAATACCGCAGACTTTGACTTTTGCTTCATTTAAATATTTTCAAATTGGACAGGTCCTTTGTGTCATTTTGACATGTCAAGAAGGTGTTGTTTGTCGATGTTTACAGACAATTTCTCTAAATAGAAAGAGCTATAATAAGTTGTATCAAATCAAAATTTGAAATACATTTAAATCGATTGGAGCCTTATCTAGCCATTACGATACAAGATCAGCATGTTTCTCAAAATATTTATTCAGTTAACAGAGAAGGAATGTTTTTCTTATTTCCTTTTCCTCATATAGCTATCTTAGCCTCTCCTTTTATTATTTTCCATTTGTTTATATTTTTCTATCTGTTTTTTTCCTGTTTTTGTTTGCCTTTGAATAGAATTCATTTTTTGTTCCTGGTCTTACTTCAAATCATGTCTGGACGCTGGAATATGTTGAACTTATCGTCAAAATGTAAGACTTTTATGCACAAAACACAAAATCCAGACAATCTTTTGTGAGGAGATGATACAACCGTGTATTCTTAACCTCTTGATTTTTCGCTTTCTAATGCGTAGGCCTTTCTAAGCCTTTAAGTGCTTTGTTCATTTCCAGTGTAGATGAAGCAGCAAATGACATGGCGATGCCTCAGGAGTCTAGTGATGTGGTTTTCAATCTTTCTGGCCAAGCCTTGCTGGGTCATCTTGAAAACGTGGAGGAGTAAATTAAATTTTAGCTTTCTTGGCGCACAATGTATTTCTCGGATTGTCGCAAAACGATATGAATGCAACAAAATCCTTGAAGCTGTGGGGTCTCCGTTTGTTTTCTTTTACGCATTTATTTTCTAAGAACACAGACACACACCCACACACATACTCTGTCATTTACTTTAAAATTATAAGTTCGAGAAAGATCTGCTCAAATCTAGGCAGATTCTTTTTATAGATATTTACTTTTTTATATTAAACTGACCAATTCTATAACATTTAACTTTTATACCAAACCACTTTATCTAAGATCATTATTTGGAATAGTAAATAAGTTAACATTTGTATTCTATGTTGTAGAGATATGAATGCATATACTATTTAAACGAAAAAAATTGTGTTAGGTATCGTCTACCTTAAATAAAGTGAAACTAGTTCAACAAGCTACGGCACGATAGAATGAATAAAACATCATACACAACTAAAAACACATCATCATTCAATTACTAAGCGATTAATTAGTAAAAGATATTAGGCTACCCTAATCCCCGCCGCGTTTCGATAACAAATCACCATGGTTGGTGTGTCAGTTTACAACAGTTAGGAAGTGTTGTTGTTTTTACAAGATTAAACGTGTTATAAAATTCAGACAAAAAGCATTAGTGGGCAAGAGGCAAAGTAGTTTGGGAGTTGAATAAAGAGTTGAATTGAGTTGGTTTAACGTCCAAAATATACCACTATATAGGCTATATTGTGGACTGGCTCCAAGACTGACGTTTGACAATTTTATAAGCTGCCACACACGAGAGAGGGCGGGGATACCATGCCTCTTGTCTCAGGGCAGGTGGCAAAATTGCCAGGGCTCGAACCACGGACCTCCTGCGTGGAACTCCACGTCGTTTCACTGGGATCAAAGTCAGAACGCACACGTTATTTGGTTCATTCAAAACTAATAAGAACTCTGTCGCAATTTCATCTAATCGCCAAAGAACGATCTTTTTTAAATATAGAAATGTATCCTGTGTTTCCCCACCCAAGGTTTTCGATATATGGTACGGTATTGTGTGAACCCTATGACCGGATTTCCATCTACGGTTCTCGCATTAGATTAAGATACCTATTTTGATGTGAATCTCAGGTCATCAGAGATAAATGATTGATCTCGCGTCGTTCCATATGTTATCAGAGGGAATTTGATGCAAGAGAATAAGAATCGTTTAATTAGAGGGAATTTGATGCAAGAGAATAAGAATCGTTTAATTAAATTCAACAAAAAAGTATGCACTTCAATTTGCATTTGAAGTGTCATGTTTTGAAAGTGAAAACCTTGATCAAACCTTAACTTTAGCATCAGGAAATAACTCCACCCTCTTCCTACCGCAATACCATAAATGGTTCTCCTAAGTAAATTTAGGAATTAAATTATTAATATAGAGTGTATTAAATGGTATCACCAGCTAAATATAGGTCATGTAAATGACAAGGTCATTGGAAAAGACATTATGTATATATGGACCATGGATTTTATGTGTCTTTTGAGACTCCAAAATTAGTCTACATAAACCTCTAAAAGCTGGTCGAATAGCCCGTGCCTGCCTGTTGGATGCAATGCACCATTAAATGGACTGTCGCCCTCTGTGCATGAAAAATTCACACCAGGAAGCGTTTTATTGCACCCAGCAACGCGGTGAATCCCCATGGTAGTTTAGAGTGACCATGAAACAGGAGTATTTTATTTATTTAGACCTTGATCAATGCATATTGTTCTTCGCTGCCTGATGAAGTTCACAGAAATGCAATTCAGCATTTTTTTCAACCACATTTTGTATCTGTGTTAAAAAAAAACACTGATATGATTTAAATACTATTCATGCAAGCTATATACTAGAAATTAAAATGCTCCATTTTTAAACCAGCAGAGGAATTCGGTGGAATTATCAACGCAAAGTTGAAACATTTTTTTTTATTGAAAACTTAAATAGGGATTTCAATACGAGTTTGGTATAATAAAAATGTCCCTTGAGATGAATAAAATGGTATATTTATTGATAAACAATAGAAGCTTTTTTTTTACCGACCTTTAAACGTGATTTGCAAAAATTATAAAATATTTATAGAGTCTCTTTTTGTATTACAGATTTACCGTTTGCATATTTCGTTTAAACTCTTATAGGAAGGGCAAAACTTAAGAAGATAACGCCTTAATTTACCGATTGACATTTTGAAAGGTATGAAGTGGTCCAATTTGAGTCTCAAGGCCTTATAATCACAACATGTAATACCTGGACATATATACGAAATAAAGAGCCCAATCATTTACACGTACATCCACAAAGGCGGTGATTTCAATATTGTGTTTATCGCTGAAAAAAAAACAACAACAAAAAAAACAATAACGCAACAACAACTCAGTACAAAACATATTATTATATTATTCACATTCAAATGTTTTACTAGACTCATATACTAAAGCAGCTGTCAAATCACCCCTACTTCGGGGGTCACGTGTAAACCTAGTAGTTGTAGATACAGACATGATGTGACCTTTAAATAGGGCAAACTTTCCTGGATGTAGTGTAAGCGTCCCTGGGGGTGTGGAACACGTTATTGAGAGGGAATGGTCAGGCTACGCTGAGGATATAGCACCAATTTGGGGGGTTGGGGGGGGGTAGGATAGAAGATGATAAACTTACCTTGGGGCAGAGCAAGCTGTTATACATGTACCAAGTGAGTTATGAGTTTTGATTGGATATATGTTTCAACAGTTTATAAAATCGTCCTCAATAATGAATTTCTGTTGACCGTATTTCAAAGCTCACTATTTTTTTAAACATTCAATTACTGCCCCTTAGGTTAAAATTCAGTTTAATCATTGTTTTTTTTTTTCTCCAGAAAGCAGCACAATATGTGCGCCATTATATATGGAAAAAAAAACAACAACAACAAACGCTATAAGTTAGTGTAATCGTTCCCTGAATGAGCAAAGCAAGGATTCTTACACTGTCGGGGAGCCGCCCATCCCTGTATTTAATAAGTCAATCACATGCCGCGACATTTCCTGCTTTCTGAGCTAGCGGAAAGATCTGGTGGTCGCAATAATCTAGAAAATTGTGGTTTTTTTTAAATTTCTTAACGACAACCGTCATCCAATGGAATATATCCCGGACGGGCCACAGGACTAACGTCTGACAATACTATTACATGCCGCCTCAGAAGTACAGAACAGAACGGAGACTTTTTTCTCAGCTGATTTCACTACTCTCACGTTTAGGAATAAATTGCTGCTCTAAAGGACAATTTGGCCAATGGGCACTTTTTTTTCTTACGTGTTGGTTCCATTAAAATAATTATAATCATAAACATCTATATTGCAGTAATAAACCACTAATATTTGTAATTATTACAAGATTATTTTTACCTTCATACTTTACACTTTTCATCATTTTCTTCACACATTGAAACTGACACCGGTTTCACAATTCTAGGTTAATGATTATAAACTTTCCGTAGACTATCAGTTGCCAGCAGTTTTATGATGCTAAGAGTAATGCAGACATAACTAAAGACTATTAACCACACACAAACACACACACACACATATATATATATATATATATATATTACAAGTAAAACACGTTATACATTTATTTATGAAGACTGATTTTCATCATCTGTGTGTGTGTGTGTGAGAGAGAGAGAGAGAGAGAGAGAGAGAGAGAGAGAGAGAGAGAGAGAGAGAGAGAGAGAGAGAGAGAGAGAGAGAGAGAGAGAGAGAGAGACAGACAGACAGACAGAGAGAGAGAGAGATAGAGAGAGAGAGAGAGACAGAGACAGAGAACGATAGACAGGTTGGCAGACAGATAGACAGAGAGACCAACAGATAGATAGTGTTACTATCACCACAACAAAGAATTAAGTACTGAGACACACATGCACACGCATGCATACACAATTACATCTTCTCCACCTCTTAGGCGTCAAACACTGTCATCTGATCATTCAATTTGTGTCAAATAAGAAAGTTCTTGAAATTTCAAAATGTGTTGTTATCGTTAATCATTGTTGAATAAACAAATGTTACTTGTTGAGTATTTTATTTAGCTAAAAGCTGCCAGAAACAAAACGGGTTAAAAAAACTGCTGAAAGAAAAGAAATATATTTCAAATCTTGGCGTGAGTGAATTTCCGAAAAAAAAAGGCCAATCGGTAAACCGTCAGATATTGAAAGACCGTTTAAAAATTTGAGCATTGCACATCTGTTATTTGAATCCCGTGTATCTTCCTAATCAATCTAGGTAAATTCTTATCACATTCTACGTCTGAATTCGATTGGCATCCGTCCTCTATTTATATGTTTGCCTGAAAATTACGAAACGGTATTTAGACCGACCATAACTATTCTTCTAGCAGTATTTCTTCTCCTTTTGTTGTAGTCACCAATCAATAAACGCGCGCTCACTTCTTTTTAAATTTCCGTGCGCTAAGCATGCATCATCTGTGATATATTGACAAGGTAAACAAACGAAAGCGCACGTGAAAAGGTTAGAATAACAGGACAAAATACAACCATAAACGCGAGATTAATAGAGAAAAGTTTATGAACAAAAGCCGGCAAGGGTTTGAGGTTAAACATCACAGGCAACATATGACAGCTAAGAAAACCAAGCTTTTTCACAAACACACACATATTTAAAAAGAAAAGCGATATCATTAGGGAATTTCTGCAATATGATTTGTTTTTATCTTCATTTCTCTCATTCACTGATTTTCCCCGCCACCGCTTTAAACATTAAAAGTAAAAAAATACTTTTTCCCAAACCCATTTCTATATTACTTAAATTAACTTCAATAAATTTATTGAATGCTGCCAATCTTCCTAGACGTTTGTGATTCTTTCTTTATTATTCTTTGCGGTGATTCTTTTTGTATTCATATAAAACAATAAATAATTTCCATTCGCAGTTGTGCTAGCTGGCTGGACAACATGAACATTATTAATTAGGGCATTATGTACGAAACAATTGTTACTGTTTTGTTGTTTTAAGAACAAGTAATATTTCTATGGCATAGATCTAGACACAAAGTTCAAGTTCTGGTGTTTATTTTCCTTGTGTTTTTGTTGTTGTTGTTTGTTTTTGTTTTCGTTGGGGTTTTCGCACTGAAGTGAGTAAGCCGTGGCATGAAGACAAAACGTCTTTACGTCCAATAGACTTATCTTTTTTCTCTTCAATTCCTTTGTTGATAAATTCAACTTGGTGCCTAAAGTCCAATAAACTTTTTCCTGTACATTAAATTTTTCTGTCACCATTGTGTTGTGTCTTTGTTGATTCTTAAATATAAAATGTTTATGGCGTTTCAAAAGTTGTGGTCTGGCATTTTTAATAGCATGAAAATAGCTTAACTGTTTACAGATAAAGCAAAGATAGGTTCTATCAATCAAAAGCATTTGAGGCAGTTCAAAGCTATATTTTTACTATCGTAAATTTTCAACATCGTTTTACATTTTTCACTCTAGTTTTGGAATTTTGTTTTTGTTAATCAAACGTACTGGTTCTATGCAATTTAATTTTTTGCGGTCTTTGAGACGAACATACATATGGACGGAAACTGTTTTCTCCCATTATACCTCTCTCGCCTATGTGTAACCTATTCTGTTTTATTAAACCGAAATTATCCAAATATATTTTGGTAGAGGATAAAAAAAACAAACACAACAGCAATATCAACAAAAAGAAACAACAGAAGTGTGCATTTACAGTTGAGATAATCTTTACTCTGTTGAAATAATGTATTTAAAATATCCCCTTTTCGCCATGGCGTTTTTCTCCTCCTCAATCCTTACCTTTTTAAACTATACCAATAATAAGCAAAGGCCTGTGATCTTTATTTAGATTTGGCTAATATGGAAAGCTTTTATTTTTGTCCATGGCTGGGAACGAACTGAGAAGGCTCGGCCTTTGGCATGGAACAGATAGTGAGTGCAAACAGCACAGGCACGTGCGCAGCTGGGAGGGTTCTCAGGCACGCGAATTGCCCGGGACTCTTTTCCCCTCCTTTTAATGCCTTCCCAATGTTTTCAAAATATTGGTAATTTTTTTAAGGTGAGAGGAGGGCACTTGTTTGTTTCTCGTGTTTTCTTTCTCCATCAAGCCTTCTATTTTCGCTCTATTGCTGCCATCCCTCCCACCCTCTCATCTCATCTCTCTCTCTCTCTCTCTCTCTCTCTCTCTCTCTCTCTCTATCTGTCGCGCATTTTC